>JBCEWB010448168.1:0-19926 GCA_039654565.1 Peronia peronii | reverse complement strand
AGGTTGTTGTTACATAATGTCATCTACATGGCTAACCATGCGACCTCTAGGTCTGCAAACACATTTTTTTGTAGTAGTAGATATATATGAATACAAAAAGTCATGTAAAAAAGACATATTTAAAACTTCATAACAATCCCCGAGTGCAACATTTTAGGCGTCCACCTAATGGCAAAGGCTCATCTATTCTTTGTCAGTCACTGCTTTTCAAATTTTATTCAGTTAAACTATGATAGTCTTGTAGTATAATACCTCCATTTATTAGTAAATAATCACAAAAATGGCTCAATTTTTTATTCTCTCTTTGTTATTTAGATTGAATTAATATTGTACTTTCGTAGCAAGCTGATACTGAAGTGATAGTCATAGCAAGCTGATACTGAAGTGATAGTATGATATACAATGAAATGTTTCATAAACCCTAACTAAACATTGGATGGATCATTTGTTGCCTGATTTGAGGAACATGAAAGACAAGCGTTTATACATTTTTTATTGGTATGTAAGAGAAGGTGTAAAACCATCTGAATGACAACATTTTGTAGTGATTAGTGAACGAGAATTGAAATTGAATACCAGTCAAGGATATCCACAATCTACAACATGATGGACAAGAATTCAATTTCATCTTTAATGAATCACTAAAAACTAAGAGATTCAGAGAAATATCTGCATATTGTCACTTTGAGCATTTCTTATTTTGAATCAATATTTTGCATCAGAAATGCCTTTTGTTTTCTTAATTAAAATTATCACATTGGAGCAACTTAATAAATGGCTGCTATGATGAAGTACTGAAACCTTAAGGTTCCCTAAGAGTAACTGTTAACGACTTCTATAAGCTACCTTGGGTAGCATGGGAACTTGCAGTGTTTACTGTGACCTTCATAGCAGCTTGCATATTTCTCCCATCTTTTTGTTTTATTGATTTTATGTATGATATATACTTTTTTTTTTGTTAGCAGCATCCTTCCAGAGGATTAGAAATAGAATACTCTCTGCTTTGTAGAAAATGAGTCAGGAGTAAAGCTTACTGAAGCCACTTTTGTTCTGGAAGTAGATTGGTTTTAAACTTTTCTGGATTTGAATTGTTTATCCTGTAATTTGTTTTGCAGCATGCTGATGACGATGATGATGATTTTGGTGACTTTGGTGGATTTGAGGTAGGAAATTGCCGTGGAGTTCTTGAACTTTACCTGAAATATTTCAATATTATTTGAATTCAGGGTGAAGAAAAATTTCACCATGTAGAATATGGAAGTAATAATTAGATTTTTCCTTGTTTAGATTTAATACCTATTAAACATTGACTACTACATAAGTAAGACTGATTTTGCAGGCCATTGTGAAAGAAAAAGAAATTCATGATGTGAGATTTCACAAATTTTTCCCCATCTCAAAATGTATCATACACATGTTGAAAATCAGTGCTTAAATTCTGCTGGAAGTAGCAGGGTCTTGAGTTTCTTGAGTAATGGTATCCGGTACTGGTTAAATGTAGTGCCTCAGAGACAGGCCACTGATTCCTGTCTTTTTCTATAAGGTAGTTCCATGCAATACTAAAATTTGCATAGTATTATTTAATGTTATTCAATTGGAACCGTTGCAGTAGTCTATTGGGCTTTGATATTCAGATCTAAGTGCTGTGGCCAGAAAACCTGCTGATGCTTAATTAAAAACCAACACATTAATGTAAAACAATATAGCTTATTAAGTACTTCAAATAACTGCTAATTCCGTTTATGCTTTATGTATTAACAGAGCATCTTTAATTGGTTATTTAAAAATAGTATGCTATGAATTTGTTGTGTGTTTCATAAAATGTTTTTTGGAGTACCAGTATGTCAGTTTCAAGTTTTTTTTTCTTTCTTTTGTCATTTTTTTGTTTTTGACCATTGTTAGTTTTTTAATTTATTATTGCAGTGTATGGTTTATGTCACTTTCCTGTGCCTCTTCATTATGCCCTTCCTCATAAATAAATCATCACAATGGAGATGGCTCTCGTGCAATCATTGTCTTCCTTTTGAAATAAATCTTTTATCTAGGCAAATATAAGACTTCATAGACAACAGATTAGGGAGTGGGGAAACTTAGGAACATCATTTACATTTTACTTTTAAATGCAATAATGTATGTTTTGGCACCACTGTTTGCTTTTCTACTGAAGATTTTGATGTTGTTGAAACAGGCCGCTGAACCAGCAGCTGATGTAGCAGCCTCGCAGGCACAGGCTGGGACTTCCCCTTGGGCTTTGTTCAGTACAGGTATTGCCCTTGTAGTGTCCTAAACATTAGTCCTCTCTTAAATCTAGAACTGCGACCCAGCCTAAGGGCTACAACGCCCCAAGGCACGCCTTGCGGGGCTTGTCAATCTGGATCTTGGCACCAGTGCATAGCCTCGGGATGTTTGTTTTGACTATAGAGATTCCACCTTGGCTTCGGAGTGACACAGTGCAGGCTCAGATTGACCACTTTACTGACCAATGGCTTCCTCTAATCCCTCCCCTAACTCCACCCTTTCTTCACACATATTATTTGGAAGGAGCTGATGGTAGGAGAAGGGATTGTAATCACAAAGACATGTGAATTTCATATGGATGTCAATTTTATCACCCCTCGTCACACAGACAATTTCCATTACAGATTTGTTCATAACCTAGTGTAACTGCTTGGATCAAACTATTTCACATAGGGATGTATTTACGTTCATATTATAGAATATTAGCGCAGACTACAAGTTATCATCCCAGTGACCACGTTGACTTAGACTATTCTTAATACTATTAGATCAGACCGGCCAGCATTGACGGGACTACAAAGAAATATATACAGGTGGTCTAATGATGCCATAGAGTGAGAGCACAAGAGAGCTATCTGATATATAAACTAATAGATACATAGGATACTTTAGCTTTCATTTATAGCAAGTATAGCTCACTTGTTTTCTCAATAGCTTAATCGCTGGTATATGAAACTTGTTGAGTTGGTCAAGTGATCAGGAGAGTCTGCGTTGTTATTCAATATGGTATGAACAAAGAGACTACATGTATTTGATACTCTCTTCCTGCATCATCGTTTCTTTTTATTATAATTTCAGACCACTAGAGAGGACTTCAGTGGACCATGTGGCCTTTGATTTCTCTTCTTCCCTCTTTCCGCTGCTTATTTGCTGGGATTCGATTCTATCTATCGGCTTTTTCACACTCTTATTCTAAGAGAAAAAAAAACTGTTGGCTATTGAAAGATCTTGTACTTAGATGATGCTCTATCATGTGACATTTTGGGCCTGGCGAAAATGGGTCTGATAAAACCTAATTTTTGTTGACAAGCTGAGAAATATCACAGCCATGCGACAGGCATAGCATGTAGAGGCCAGACTGTATAAATACATGACTCACACTATAAAGAGCGTTTCATCTGTTGTATATATATGTGCAGTGCAGTTGGAGGGCTAAGATCAAGGTTGGCAGTGAAAGCTAAAATCCACATTTTTGAGTTGAACACTCTTTTAATACTATAAACATGTTGGAAATGTGTCCCTCATTTACCCTAGGGTAGTTAGTTGTGTAAAATGTTCATGGTTGCCATAGAAATGCTTGAAAACAGCTGCCACTAAATTTTGCAGAAACATTCTTTCAGCCAATGTAAAGATTTCATCTGATCGTTTTTTGGATATTTTGTAAAATGCAAAATTGCTATTTTTTTAAAATTCCACTATGTAATACATGCAAATTTTCACATTTTTGAGAAGAAAAAAATTGTGGAAAAAAAAAACTTTCACGAATTTTGAAAAAAACATCAGACAAAATCTTTATCTTACATTGCTGCACACTTCCTGGAAGTTTCAAATAAATCCCATGGGTAGATTTTACAAAATTTGGATTTTATTGCAATAAAAGCACATTTTGAGTAAATCACAATTTTCTACAAGTGTATTGCGTGAGGGTCTCTTTTCTCATGATAAAGCCTGTCTTTGGTGATTATTCCCTTCAGAATCCACCAAGAACACAGCTAGAATCTCCCTCCAGTTCTTCCAGTTCTCTCTGCCTTCTGGCTCCTGCGTTCTTCCTGATAGTCTGCCTCTTAGTTTGTTTTTTTAGCACTAACAACATGAAGACACTAAACTGCATAACATTCAGCACGATATAGTTTACAAGTAGAAACAACCTATGAACTGCGTTAGTTGCACACATCGAGCCAGTAGAAACAGTCAATCTTTGCTCGCCGGCCAATGCGAGGCCCACGAGCACACAGGTTATGCATGATCAGTCCATGTATGGAAGTATAGTACTATGAAAGGAAAATGGAATGTGTAAGTTTCTCACGACGCTATGAAAATGAATGAGTGTTTGGGCATGGAAAATTATATTGAAGGAGGGAAAGAGCAGATTTTGTATCGATACTAAATTTGTAGGGTTCTAGCCGATGCAAAGTTGCTTGTCTGGGCTATGAAATGAGGGCATTTTGATTTTAAAAAAATAAACAATTATGCACCTACCTCACTGTGCAATAATGACAATTTTAGGTCCTCAAAATCAACTTTTGACCAAAAATGCATTCCATACTATCAATTAGAGATCAAAGAAATCGGCAATTTGGACCCTCAACAGCGATTTTCACTGCCGACCTTGGCCTTAAAGTCCCCTGTCATCTCCTACTATTCATCCACTTTCCTCTAGAAACTTCAGAGCCAGTATTTCTGCCAACCTTGGTATTGTTTCTACTCCATTAAATCTTTTTACGTGAAATTCTTGGTGAATTTACACTAGCAAAATGACATTATGGAGATGAGTGGAGATGCAGTTGCTGGGAAGTAGAATGGATGGTAGTACTTTTACTTGCAGTCACTTCCAGTTTATGTAAAACACGTTAGCCAACTGCTTACATATGGCAAATATTTCCAGATCCTCATATTTTGTACAACACTTTCTAGAATACACAACCAGACATCTTTTTGTTCGTGATGTTTATGGTCATTGATGAAATTTTAGATAGAAAGCTCACAGTTATGCATCATTTTTTTATGCGTGCTGTGACTGTTTTGCTTTTTTTTTGTTTTTGTTTTTTTTTTCATTTTGGCAAAAATTGCTCGTATACTCAGTAGTTTTTTTTTTCTTTCATTTTGACAGAAATTATCCACATTGTCCGATGCTTAATTTTTCTTGAAATAAACTTGACAAGTAAATCTGAAATGACATTCCCCATTTGATCAAGTTGTTTATCATGTATTTTTACATCTATTCCAAAACTTTGTTATTGTTGCTTTTGTATTTTCAAAATCTAGGCAACGCACCAGGCAGACCTGATTTGCTGTGTGCTCAAAACCGTTTTCCGCCCTACTTAGATCCCTCAAATATCTCTGGTGCATCAGCTGAGCCGGGCAATCTGAATGTCAACAATGCAGTGGAGAATGGTCCAGGTGAACCTCCTGCAGACTTACTGGGCGTGGAGGTAGGTATGGTTTGGAGAAATGGGATGCACTGGGAAGCAAAATGGGAAATACTTAAACAAGAATAAAGGTTGAGTTATTTGGCTGAGGTCGATTGACTGTTCTGAAATCTTGATGCCAAATCTAGTGTTATCTGATTTGTTATACTGTTCATTGTAGATTTGTCGGAGGCTTTCATTATACAAGGTTCACTTTTGTTACTAGATTTTAGCAGATTTCTGGTACTCTGTGGTATCCAAAATGAACAAAAATAATCTATTGAATTACTGATTTATAAGCTTTTAAGTAGTTCTTTTATCGTTCCTGGTCACTATGTCTTTTGCAGATACTTTTTTTGTTAGATCTATATAAGATGAGATTGTAAAATAGTCATCATAAGCATTGGCTAGAGATTGGCCATAAGTTACAGAGTCAAATTTTGATACAGTCCACCTCACGAGACTGTATAATTGAATGTTTCTTTACAAAGTCACCAGAATTAAATCTTACTATATCCTTATCAGCAGACATGACATTTGGTGATAAAGAAAAATGATGGCATGTTGGTTTTGGTCTATGACCTTAATTATATGACTTTCTCCTGTTTCTAGTCTCTTTCCTGTTTATTTTCATAACCAGCTTAACCTGGAACTCAGGCTTGAATACAATCAGATTAGTTTGTCATGCATTAAGGTGAATGAATCAAAGGAGCCATAATTGAGAAAAATTGATTTTTTTTACCATTGGCTGGAGTTCACTTTGTGAAAACCTTGGCACAGAAGAGCTGTAGCTGAATTAGTTTATCACCTAAAGTCAGGTGGTGAAGTTCACTCATTTTCTTTTTCCACTGGCTCCAACAGTTGTTAAACTTTGACATCAGACTTCTCTCTCCTGTTGTGCGACGTTTAGTCTTGGTTCCCTCCAGTGTAGTGATTTTGGCTGTCACCCAAATTACTTCTGTTTGCCAAGTGCAAGGGGTATAATGGAAACATTGTAGAGAAGGAAAAAAATTGCTATTTCTCTTGTCATTTGAAACATGAGTGACACAAAATTCTGAAAAATTTGAAAACGTTATGAACAATTTTCTTCCTCATCCTCTTATTTTTCTTCATAATTTTTTACCTTTTTTTTTTTTTTTTCAAATAACAAGATTTTTGTACTTCTTTACAATGCTTGTCCTACACCTCTTGTACATGGTGAAGGAAAGTAACTTAACAAGCTGGAAAAATGCTAATGGGAGATCATTGTGCTTAGTCCTATTACTTCCCTTTACTAGACAAAAGAGGGATTGAACAAGTAGTGCAAAGAGGAAAAAAACACTTTTGCGTCCTTTGCCTGAAACATACATGATGAAAAATTCCAAAAAAATTATAATTTAAAGAGAATGTTTTCTTCTTACTGTTATAATTTTATCCAATTTTTTTGTGATCAGTCTTTCGAATGACAAGAAGTAAAAGGATTTTTTCCTCATTACACTGCTTGCTCAACACCTCTTTTGTTGGGCAAAGGGAAGTAGTAGAGCCGGTCAAAATGATCTCCCATTACGCGAGTCCCTCTTTTGGGAAGGGCAGATAGTCTGTGAAACGATCTCCCATTGATCTGACTTCTAAATTAAAGTTATTAGGAATGTCCCTGTAAGGTTTACATTTATTGCAAAGATTGCTCTGCTGTGAGGAAACTTGAATAACTGAAGTTCACTCAAAACGAAAGATAGTCACTTTTGAATTAGTTGAAATAATGACTTTCCCTTTTTTTTCTGGTCTCCTTTCAGAATCAGAATGTGCTCGATCAAGCCCGCATCGCTGAGAATGTTCTGGATGGTACATTAAATGCTGCTGCTGTCGGTGGCTTCCATCCAAACCAGAATGTGACCAATGGCAGACTTCCTGACATTGGATTGGGCATCAATGAAAATCGTCTCTTTGCACAGGCCGAGGAGCGTAACCAGGCCTCTGCAGAAGGCGGTGCAAATGAACCTCCGTTGGAACTGCCTCAGGACAATGTGGGCCTGGCAGGTAGACTGGGAAATGCTGCCCCACAACAGGCGGGTTCCAGGGAGGAACATGAAAACAGACTGGAACAGCCAAATGTGGACAATGTTGCTGTCGCTGAGCAGCCTGAAGAGAGAGGAGAACCAGGGGTGAGCAGAGCTACGCATGCTGCACTTCAGGAGGTAGGTCTCATGACAAAAGCTTTAACCCAAGCTAGATGTATCCGGTCATAACACTAGAAGCATCGAGGAACAATCCATCGTATGCTGTAGACATAAAGCTTTCGACTGGTTTGTCTGAACAAGAACATGAGCAGATACTTATTATTACTGCATATGAATAAGACAGTTTTTTTTTTTTAATTTAGCCATGATGCAACATGAATGAAAATGAACATGAGGATTCTTTTCCAGACACTGAATGCGGTAGAAATGTTTAAACATATAATAAACTGTTTCTGTTTTGTTTATTTCTCTCTCTGTGTTTTTTTTTTTTTAAGCGCTTGAATGCTTTAATGGATAGAAATCGATCTTTAGAGGAAGAGCTGACGAGATGTCAAGAAGATTTGGCAGCTCAGAGATCCCGAGTACGGGAAGTTCAGGATCGTCATGCTGCCGAGCTGAATGAAGTGAGGAAAGCTGGGCATGATGCATTGGCTGTCGTGGTGGACCAGTACAAAGTAAGTGATTGCTTCAGTAGTGGACTATTACTAAATAAGTAATAATCTCGGTGGTGGGCTTGTACAAAGTGAGTGGTAGCCTCTGTGGTGGACCGGCACAGAGTGAGTTATAGCCTCATTGGTGGACTAGCACAAAGTGAGTAATAGTCTTGGTGGCTATGGTGACTCTTGAAAGCCTAACTCTTGCCAGATGTAATAGTTTCTGGGATTAAGACATAAGACAGTTTCTGCTCGATTTGACTGACTAGAGTGTTTTACAAAAAAATGTCACAGAGTCACAGTTACCGTCATAAGTGTAATATGTTCTATATCAAATTGAAGGAAATGCAAGTAGACACACAAAAATGAACATATTAAACATGGGGAACATGTAAAGAAAAGGGTTAGAAAGGATCTCCGTAAAAATAAAACAAGAACTGGTTACCGATACATCAGTGATATGTCCATGATGGGTGCTCCTCCTCATCGATGTATTGGCGATATGTCCGGAAAAAGAAAAGTACCCTGCCATTGTTGTGAGAAAACTGTAGTTCTGTGGAGTTCAGACAGTTTTGCTGGTGAAAGTTAACCTGATCCTGACCATTGACATTATATTAGCTCACTGTTCATAAATTTGGCATTTGAGACAAGTTGGTTTTCAAGAGTTGTATTGGAATTTTGTCAGATTAGTCAAAATGATGGTGTTTGCACTTGATACAATTAGTCAGGCTTTCAGGGGATGATCGGGAAACTTGTGCAGCACAAAACTGTGTGAACAAGGCAGTCAGGCTTACTTGCAGGATTTGTATCCAGTTGCAACTTTCATATATCTGTGATAGTGTGATTGCATTTGTGTGTTTCATTCTTTGAAACGACTTCTATGTTGTTGTTTTTTTTCACATTTGATTTGTCATCTTTCTGTGACAGGAACAGTCAAGAGCAGTGGTTGCGGAGCAGCAAGAAGCAGCAAAGCGCCATCTGGTGGAGACATTAGCCGAAGAGATGAAAGCATTTCAAGACATGTTGAGAATGCAGGTGATTCTTCAAAATTTTTTTTTTGTTTTGGCTAATCTATGATAGGGATTTTATTCTGGATCAAGATAAATCATGGTAACATCTATATTCAGTTATCATGACTGACTGATTGATTGACAGATACTCTTCACTGTTGGGATGCTGCAGCGGCATCACAGATGATTTGACAATTCTTGTTCATTTGCTCACTGCATCATAGTTTACTTAATTCATTAGTTTCTTGCACGACTGGGTGGAATTACTCTGATGACAAATTTTTCATGCAAAGAATTATGAGTGTCAGTTGAAGGGGAAATGGTGTATCTTATCCGGCATAAAAAAATGATTCAGTCATTACTCTTCTGTGCCAAGATATTCATGTCCAACACCAACCCCTCTGACCCTTTGGATCAGTGAAATCTGATTATTTTCAATGCAACCTCACCATTATATTTGACTGTTTGATCCGCTTACACAACATTTATTGTTTGAAATCTTCTTTCTCTTTTACTAGGTCAGCTGGTTATAAAGTTGGGAAATGAAACCTGTTGTGACAAAAATGCACAGGAACAATTCAAGTGTATACAATTAGTTTAAAATTTGATTTTGGAACCCTCATCCTTCAGAAGTTTGCTGGACATAGTGTAGTTAAGATCTGCTTGTGGAAAACTATGGAACCTCATGTATTCCGCATACGATAACATTGTAAAGTATAATTATTTATAGGTCAGGCACTCTATAAGGTCAAGCACAGACATTCTTTTTCAGGTCAAAATATTTAAAAGAAAATAATTGGTGAAAGAAGACCCCAACTTTTTTCATCATTAATTTAAAATAATCGAAATGGAAATTAAATATTTTGAAAAGTGTTGGTAATTTTTCTGTGGAGTCACAGTTCATGCTGTGAATGTTTATCAGTGATATTTGCAGCCTTTTGTTCACATTGAATGTCCACTGTCCATTTGCAGCAAGAGGTGCATGAGAGACAGAGGGAGGAAGACAGGCAAGACATAGACAGACGAGTGGAAAGAGCATTGGAGGAATCATGTCAGAAACAGCAGGTAAATCTCACTTGTGCATATTCACAGATCTCTGCATATTTTGTTTAAATTCCAGAAAAATTGAGAGGCAAATATTTTGAAATAACCAAAACTTCAGTAAGGTGAGCCGTGAGCCATTCCCGCAACTGGGAGCGGTTAGCTCTTGACAACGTACTGAGAAAACTGGGGTGAGGTATGGGTGAAGTTTCCTTATATTTTTTATTTGCTGTGCTAATATACCGTTGACTCTTTCTGGATTCCAAAAATTTATGCAGGCTAGAGAAGGTTGCCCTGTGCTGAGCTGAGATCATTTGGGGCAGGACCACTCAAGAACCTCGTACCATTACTGGTTAGACAATATAATAGTATGCCTCAAGCAGTTGTATGGATCGACAGGATGAACTGATCCTGAACCTCCCAATCACTGGATAGTAGACATATTGTGATATTGATCACTGGTGACGGCGATCGATATTGTGCCCTTCATCTAGATACCCGGTGCCACACCTGCATGCACTTATCAAGTATGCAATGTCTCTTTAGGTCTAGGATCTTGAACAACCCAGTCTAAGATCTTGAACAACCACAACTGGCCTTGAACCACCTAATCCGAGGTCTTGAACTACCCCAACTGAGGTCTTGAGTAACCTCGTCTGAGGTCTTGAACAGCCTCATCTGAGGTCTTGAACAGCCTCATCTGAGGTCTTGAACAATCGCATCCTTCTGGCCTCGCCTGAGCGCCAGTATATGCCACAACCTAGGTGCACGTAATACAGGCCAACCAGCCGACCGCTGCGCCCGGTAGATTGAAGGCCCAACTTGGTGAGCTCACCGCAAAGTAAAAATCCATCGGTTTGAGAGAACAAGAACACTCTATAGCCTATGTTTGCGTGCATGACGGTTGTTTATTCGTCTACATTGTTTTGAAATCTTCGCTAAAATGTTCTTTCATTGCACATGTACTGCAGCAAATATAACATTTATGACTATGATATGATATACTTGCAATGTTGACATGGGAGAGGGAGAGAGAGTGAGAAGCGTTGGAAGGGGGGGAGGGCGTGATTCTGTCTCTTTGGTGGGCTGTTTTGATTCTTAGTATGGATTATCAAGCTCTTTAACAATACTATGTTAAATTAGACATGTACCAGAACAGTATTGTGACTATGCTAGACTTAAAGGAATCAGTATGTTGGCTGACAGAAGACAGATCAGATGATAATTTTTGTTTTCATGTATCTCTTATTCCCGTACAAGAGACAAACCGGACGACCGTTCAGAAAAAAATACACACTGGAAATATTGTCATAATTATGAGCATTAAACTGATTTGTGATTTGCTTCAAACAGGCTAACAATAGTAACTGACTGCATTTGAAAATGAGACATTGTCATCGTTAGTTCGGCTAACGAAAGTATTGAAAGGGTGAGCCTGGAGATAGATTTATCTTTGAGAGCCTTGATCTTTGACATGTGAAAGTTTCAACTCACTGAGGGACATGTAATTCGTTATTTGTTAGATCCGTGATTTGTTGAGTTAACTTTGCCACTTGCCTGCGCTGTTGTTGACCAGTGTTGTTCATTTACTCTTGACAGCAAAACCTTTTCATAGATGTTCACTATCCTGCATAGTGAGGTGGAACATACATCAACATCCAGGTGAAATAAAGCAGGAAATTCAATGTAAATGTTGACATTGTTTTCTACAACTAGGCTCTTTGGTGCTGGTAAAAAATGAGCAGGTATAGATCTAGAATCTATATCAGTAACTGAAACAATCTTCTGATGGGTAACCACCATGATCCTTGCAAACTAGTGAATGCTGACACCCCCTGTGGTGGATCTAGATCTACATAAGCTGCACCGCCTCTCATTTTTTTTCATGCTTTGAAGCAAAATATATCCATCAATGAAAAATCATTTTACAGAGAAGAGTAGTAGTCTTTTATTGGGACTGTCGACTGCATATCCGTAAATTGTACCACCTCTGTATGATATGGAAGTTATATAAATTGTATCTACAATGAGAATGCAATATTTGCTCCTTGAAAAAAGAAGAGAATAAACATTTGTCTTCTGCATTTTTGACCATGCTAGTCACTTTCTTCAGAGTGGAACTAGACTAGATCTAGATCTAGATGGTAGTTGAAAGCATTCTCTCTGTAGAACAGAGAGAGCGACTTTGAATACCATGAAAATGCAGAGAAGAAATCGTCAGCAGAATACACTTGAGCGTTTTTAGGTGAATTAAGTAGCTCAATTTGCCAGTCTAAAAATTCCAATTTTCTATCTGCTGATTTTCTATCTGGTCCCTGTGTTGCAAACGGCAGCAATTCATCCAGCTGACTCCAGCAGCCCTTGACAAATGGATGATGAATTTTCTTTATAGATTGGTAGATTTAGCATTCATATTTTAGCGAAAAAACATTGCAGTCCCTGAGCACTTCAAAATATTATGAGAGTTGAGGTAGTGATCCATTCTTGTGATGACTTACTATTTACATACTGAGTATTCTCCTCATCAATGGCAACCAGTCCTATTTTACTGAGCTTGTTGATAACTTGTCATGAAATGTCTCTGGCTTAAATGAATCAAGTTCTCAAAACTGAGACATTTCATCAATGTTGAGTGCACGAGTTTATTGTATTGACATTTTAATGGGTTGAGGCTTGGTTTTCGATGTGCTTTGCACACATGAAGGTGGCACAAACTTGAGGGGGGATTTGCTGGAGCATGATATCTCCCTGCTTGTCAAACCATTGCAGCATCCTTTGGCCTGTGCAATGCACAAACTCCTATGTGGTCTGTTACTTCTTCAACTTTCAGCTTATTAGGTAAGCAAGCAATGCAGGTATGAGGTTTCTCTTTACCTTTTGGGAATTTACATACTGGAATTTTCTGTTCAGAGGACTGATCCCTGTATCTTGTGCATCCGAAAACAGGACACGTGTCACTTCCACACTTTATTTACAATCACACTAATACCCGAAATAATGTTTTGTGATGATATCCAAAAGTGGAACCTTGGTTAATGAAAAGTACAGAAATAATATGAACCTCATTAATAGTATTACAAACACATCAGATAAGCACAAAAATACAAATGCGACTGTACGCTCTGAATTCGAACATTCGAATGAGCCGTATACAGCAAGTGTGTTGAAATGCACATGGATAGAAAGTTTGAATATGAGAAAGAGGACATTTAGTGATATCGACGCACGTTTTTAATATTTGCTGGAAACGGGGTATTGCATATGCTACATTATTCCAGTGTCGATTTCAATGCCAACACACATGGGCGGTGCATCTCTTTCATGACGCAACAGGTCAGTCCAGTCAGATGGTCAGATCAACGAATTTGCATTTTCTACGGTAGGCTGGCCTGATACCGTGTATGCCCAGATCCAGCCAGATGGTCCGGCCTGGGCCTTCAAAGCATTTGCAATTTCTTCGGTGAACTGGCCTGGTGCTGCATTCACCTAGGCCACAACAGATGTTGGCCTGTCTCTGTTGGTAGTCTCTTGCATTCTCCAGCAGCGAGCTGTCAAAATCAACACAACACCTGCAGTCCTGCACACTTCTCCTTTCCTGCCTGGACTTCGTGTTTAACATCTATGAGTTGGTGAGAGAAGGCGTGCTACCTTTTTCGTTTTACATCCGGGAGGGGCAGATGTGGTGGTTGCTTCTGTTGCGATTCGAAACACAAGAGTTCGAAAGCGAAGCCCATCAAAGGTGTGCTCCGTCTGTACGTTGGTCAGCAGTAGAGCACAGTCCAGGCTGAGTAAGGCCAAGAACGAGCTCCCCCGGCCCATGCAACCTCAAGAAAAACCACCGCGGCATTGGTGCTAAGCCGCTGTCCACCCCAAACCTAGAAGCACAGGATGTCACCACCACTAACCCCTGGCGGTACTGAGCGACCCACCCTCATTGTATACCAGATTCGGCAGTTATACCGTCTCCAGTATTCCAGATGCTACCGCGTGGCGGTGAGGGACGGATCTGGGCCCTGTGGCGGAGAACCCACCGGTCCTGGCTAAAAATGGTACCTCAGTACAGAACCTTGGGAACCCATGTGCTAACTGCAGAATTGTTGTGGTTGGATTTTATTTAGTTTGGACACTTTTGTCAATTTATGATAAAAAGACAGTAATAATGCAATTTGTGTGTCCAGAAAGTTCCTTTTACTGTGTGTCCAAATCATTAAAGTGACTGGCATGGTGTGCGCCATAGCTTTATAACACTTTAATTTGAAAGTGCTGAATAGTTTTGTATGATTCTGACAAGCCAACAACACTGATTGATATGCCTACTCTATATTATCATTGATATCAACATTAAATGCTGATATTTGAAATTTTGAAATATGTATATCATATATGTCTATCTATATCCATCTATCTATCTATATCCATCTATCTATCTATATCTGTCTGTCTGTCTCTTTGTCTGTCTGTCTGTCAATCAAACTTTATTTTTTATTATATGGGTCTGGCCATATTCTGCAACCTGCCAAGTGCTGTTTAGCCAGCTATATCTCCTATTGGTAGAGTTGTCCATCTTCAGTTTGTCCAGAACCTGTAGTGGCAGATGGAGAAAATTGCCGAGGTTCTGTGCAAACATCACTAACCTAACCTTCGCTCGTGCCACCAAGCATCAACCTCTTATCGTTAGGCCTGAATGGAGGCAAGCTATACGCAGTTGAATGAAAGCATATGAAAATGAAAGGCAGAACAGTCAAGTGGTAGAACATGCAGCAATGAAAACCAGAACCAGTTCTGCAGAGCACTCTACTAGATGTCCTGTATGCAGCCTTCTGTGTGGATCAGATTTTTACCTGAGATCCCACATGACAGTACACATATGAACTAAGTACTAGGCTGGACTTTATCGTCTCCAGTTGTTGACCATACATACATACCTACATACATATTGTTATTTTTGACAGGAACAGTTTGACACATTTCTTCTGGAGGAGCAAGCCAAACAGATGGAAGCCATTGAAAAGGCAGTAGAGGTAAGCAGTGTTGCCACATCAGTGCAGCAGTCTGGCCCTGTGAAAAATTGCATTATCAAACTCAAAAAATTGCACTGAACATCATGGAAATTGTATGCAAAATCATTAATTATAATACATTGAAGTATGGTGGTACTTTATATTAATAAATACTAAAAGTACAGGACTGAATAGTAGTAACTACTGCACATCTTCCTGTGGCAGAGAGACAGTGTAGTAATTGCTTGCTTTATCATGTTATCTTTGGGTTCATTTGCTGATAAAACCAATCATTATAAATCTATTACCTGTCTCTTGCATTTCCTTTGTGGATTTTATTTCGTAGATTATATTTTGTTGTGTTAATATTTCATCAAAATATTTCAGATAACTGTCCTGTTAAAAGAACATTTATTATGTTAACAGTGTTATCCCAGATGATTTTGTTTTGATTTTTTTTGGTACTAATATTCATCCATATCTTTGTCTTTGTATATTATTTGTTATGTCCATTCTGATTTGGAGCACGTTCTTTCACCAGGCTGAGAAAGCAACAAATGAAGAACGAATACAGAGATGCATTGGAGCAGAGCAAGAAAAATCTAAAGCAAAACTTGAGGAAGCAAAGGTAATTTTTGCTTAGCTCAGCTCCATTTCGACAAATCAATAAAGAGCAACTGGAATGTGCATTCCATAGGCATTAAAGTGAAACAGTGAGCATGAAATTTTTTCCTGGATGTTTTGCCGTGTAGTTCATTCAAAGCTTGACTAATACGCTGGTGACTTCATGTTCAAGCTATGAATGTCATACATAGGAAAAAAGATCATTTCACTGTAGCCCAGGTCTGTTTTAGCTGTTTTGAGAAAATGAACAGAAATTGTTGTGCATAAAGGAGGTTTACAATATGTATGTATATCATTATGTTTTTGTGGCAGATGGCAGAAGATCTTTAAATTAACAAAACAAAACAATGAGTGTTCAAATCAAATTACACATGTAGTTCCCCCGTGGAGTCCCGGGGTATATAAGTAGGCTCTTTGGTCCCACCTGCAGGTGGCGAATGTCTGCCATCGGTGGGATGTCTCCCATGGAATGCCATCCTCCACATTCCAGAGGTGGCATCTTTCCTCTCTCTCGCCTTGCTCCTGTCTTCTGTCCCCTCTTTCTTCTCTTCTTCTTGACATGTAAACGTATCTTACTGTGTTTGGCACAATATGGCTGTGATCATGCTGATGTGCTATTGGCTGTTAAACCTCAACACAAGCAAACGTATAGTGGTGATTATGGCCAGCATCATAACTCAGAATCTCAGAAATAATGAAATAGGCTATTGTGAAAGGGCTGTGTTGAAATCTTTTTTTCTGATGAGTTAAGCAGCACCAAGGTCTGTCTGTTGATGCAGATTTCAATAACTAATTAAGTAATTTCCACAAAAGAGCCTAATTATTAATTTAAAGATGTTGTGAAGTTCTGTTCTTTTTTTTTTTTTTTTTAAGAGGGGAAGGGGGGATAATGTCTTGGGTTTTTTATTTGTTTGAATGTTTGTTTTGTTGCTCATTGTTGGGTATCAATACAATTATTTTTGTTTTCTTTTACTTGAATTTTAAAAAAATTATGAAATCCTACTTTGTTATTCCTTGCTCAGCTGTGAGATTTATCCCTTGAGCCTTTTGTAAAATTGGGCAGTAAAAACAACAACAAAAATAGAAGTTACTTCTCTCTCTTTGAGGCTATTTTGAGTATGTATTTATTTCATGGAATCTTAACAACATGTGCAGTACTTAGCCCAATACTGACAGACTGTTAGGTAGTGTTTGGTGCGACCTGTGTTCTCTACTTTGTATGTTCTACAGGCAGAGTGCTCGCAAAGACTTGAGGAGGAGAGAAATAACCATGAGAGGGCGCTGGCATCAGCGAGGGAGGAAAGCAGAAGGCTTGCACAGGTCAGTCCGTCATGTCATAATAACACAAATGAAGACCAAGGGGGAGGGGAGGGGGGACCACATTTGTCCATTATTTACACATGGGAGGTAACGGAATTTTTTGTTTTTAAAGAATTTTCTGCTTTTTGTTTGTTGAAATTATTAATTCAGACTATTGTTTTAGACAATAGTGGCTGTTCCTTCTGATCTTTTTGGGTGGGATAAATACTCAGGACTAAACCCATTGATCACAACCTTGAAAATATGGTAAAAATGGACATCTATTGCTCTTGCCCCTTCGTTATCAAAGACCATGCCGTCGATAAACAGATTACTGGTTAGAATAAGATGGTCAGAATTAAGGCAAGGGAAGTTACAAGAAAACTGATAACGTGCCAGCTATCAAGTCCATGATAGAAAATACTCTCCCTTTGTTTTCCCCATAAACTTTCTCTGCCTCTCTTCCCCACAAGATTCTTTGATTTACCTAAACAGTTTATTTAATTATGTGTATGTTCACCTGTTAATACTGAGATAACCACCCCCAGGAGACTGAAAGGTGTAAAGAGAACTTAATGAACCTATTCATGTAAATAAGTGTTCTCCACCTATGAGCTTGATTACCGGGAGACAAAAAATATTGGCTCTTAGGTGGACGGATTTTTAGGTGGACTGAAAATGCTATGCAATCACTGTCTTGTCTGGTATGATACGTCAATCTCACTGTTACTTAAAGATTTCACCATGCGAATAACTACAGCTCTCTCCGTTGTGTGTGTGTTTTGATGAATTACATCTAACAGTTCCTGACTTTCCTTGGTTTATAATTTCATCAGGAATGCCCAGCTTCTTTCATGTGCCCAGAGTTTCCATGAAACAGTATCAGTGTTGAATGAAAACATGATATAATACCTATGTTACCCAACGGCTAATCATACACTCAAATGTTTATAATTACCAGACCAACCTAAGTAGGGAAATAGTGACTAGTTAGGAGGCTAAACATTTCTTCTTATATGCAGAACCGATCATGGGTGCTGTCCCATGTTTTGTCAAAGAAATGGTTACGGGCTAGTCCACGTTCGGCTTGATTATGCAGTCTCACATCCTCCATCCTACCTCTTCTTTCACTATTCCACCAACCCCTCCTTATTTTACTAGCACTATGTATTTCTCTCAAGTGAACAATTATCGTGAAATTAGACCTTGAGCACTTGTGTGTCCTGGTCCAACACAAAGCTCTTAAGGGGATTTTTTTATTTGGGAGTGGTTCTTAGACAGGTGACTTATAGAGAAAAAATTTCATTTCGCAGCAGAGGTGGGTTCTTCGGTGGACTGGGATCTTGGGCGGTGGGTTCTGAGGCCACCATGCTCATTTATCTGTTGTCTATTCATTTTCTTACTTGTCATTTTGAAATACAGGATTGAGCAGAGGATACTGCATATGAAGCATTTTATTTCTGAAGATAATTTCATTTGAAGTCAGTCACTGTATTTGAGATGATCACAGTAGTAAGAGTTCTTGTAAATAAAAAAAAAAAGGCAGAATTTTTTTGCTGCTTATACAGTAGATACAGAACTATAACTAGTGAATTACACTGAAAATTTTCACCATCTGATGAGGTTTATCCAGTGTGCCTCAGGGATAGATCTTGCTATTATGTTGAGTATGCATATGAAATGAATCATATGTTAACGTGAACTTTTAAAAAAAAAATTGGATGTTCCTGGTCATGAAATCACAGGAGTTTTAAATTCAGTTGTTAGTAACTCTGCACAGAAGAGTTGTAGTTCTGTCATCAAGACAAAAGTATACCCATTTTCCTTTCCACAGCCACCAGTGAGAAAGATAAAATGCATTTTATTTGTCTTCAAAAGGAAATTGCATTCACAGTTGGTGAAATATATATATACACACACATGCAGGATACGTTCACACTTTCATGCACATATAGTAAACTATCATGAATAGCATCTGAAGAAGGAAGATATTGCCGCAGCTTGATACACTTATCACTGATGGCAGAAGGAATTTCTGTATCATTCATGATGAGCTTTACTCATTTTTTTAGGGATGTTTCAGTGTATAAGGTGGGTGTTTAGAGTCTTCCCAAATTATGTTAAGCTTTAATATACAGTCTCATGGTACAAGGTCTCAAAGTCCCCATGATTTCATTTGATAATTTTGTTCACTTTCTGCATATATTTATTTGCTCTTGATCTAAATTTCCTGTCCAGTGACCTCTATCCCTGAAAAATTTGACACATGACTCATTTCACCTTGGTCACATGACGTATGTCTCACTGCCAGTCAAAGTGAGTCATATGTCAGTTTTCCACCAACTGAGGTATTACCATGAGAAAAAGCTAAATTCATACACTTTCATATGGTGAAGAAAGTTGTGAGCTAGAGATATTGCAAATTGAAGAGACATGGGGTGATTCCTCAGTTGGAGCTATAATCGGGAGAAAAATTGGTAAAAAGGCACAGTTTTGCACATAGATCTCAATGTTCACTTCATAACATCCTGATATGATCTGCCCATAGGAGGAATATTTTCTCATTCAGAGATGAACATACTTTCAATTTCTGCTATATAAACACATCTCATGGCGTGCACGGGACTGGTATTTCAGTTGCCACCAGTGAACGAGAGGTCACGGGGTCATTTACCTGGTGTGGCAGCTAGTGCGCTGCTGGAGCCAAGCAGTGCTGTAACACTGATATATTGGGTTTATTTGTCATCACATATTAGCTGTTTCCTTAACAATACAGTTAAATGACGCAAACAGTTAGATAGAGTGAAAAATCCTGTAAAAGAAGATACCAAATTTATATTCACAGCTTCAAATACAATTTTACAGGATCGCTTAAA
>JBCEWB010448167.1:12947-38360 GCA_039654565.1 Peronia peronii | reverse complement strand
TTCCCTACCCACTGGAAGCCAGGGGACCATTGAGTCGCTGAAAAAATGCGGGTTTTCGATCTTCGTGTCCTTCCATCTCCCGATACAGGGCCCGCGAGTCGATCCCGGCCCGTTTTCCCCGTGAGCAGACACCAAACCACAGAACCACTGCGTCTTCCACTTGCAAGCGTTACAATGTAAGCCTACAACATGTAGGCCTATCATCGACGAGTAATTTTGTACAGCCAACGAGGCCACTTCCCTTCACAGAGTATAATGATTGGTCAAGGAGGGGGGGGGTGGAAATCACTATTGCTGGGGGGCGAGGTGGCTCTGTAGTTCGGCGTCTGCTTCAGAGGGTGAAAACAACTCACGTCGGTAAGGTTGCGGGTTCTGCACGACTCGTAGGTCCTCTCATCGGGGGATGGAAGGACACGAAGATCGAAAGACCTGAATTTTTTTCAGTGACTCTACGGTCCCCTAGCTTCCTCTGGGTAGGGAAGCCCGACGTCTAGCCTTCTCGGATAAGGGCGAATATATTTAGGAGGTCCCGTGTGTACGTTACGCACGTTAAAGAACTCTTGGCAGTTCAGAATCGATGAAAGAGTAGGCTGTGTGCCGCTGCCCCGGGCAAAATGTCCACATTTCAAATTTCTACACACAAAAATTCTCAGCAAAAACAGGCAACCTCTTAAAAGCCGAGATAATCCTACTTTCTTTCGATTGAAAGGCTTAAGAAAAACAAACAAATCACTATTGCTATTGCAGCTAAAACACGCCCGTAGACATACACAATCAACGAAATCATTGCCCATCGTCCTGATATAGAGCTATTCCATAATTGATACCACAAGATGGTGCTCCAAACCTCAGATTTCAACCAATCGTTGTTTTGTCACCCCCCCCCCCCCCCCTCGAATAACATAGTCAGCTGGGTATAGCCAGATATCGATTTACAACGGAGAAGGAAATTAGCGGATGGGAATTGGCTTTGGGTGGGATATAATAATAATAAATAACAATAGAGTGAATTTATATAGCGCCCAAACCCAATAAATGGCTCTAGGCTCAGTAAAGCAAAATTTCTTTTGTTTGTCCTCTATCCGTTGGTGTCATCATCCTAATAACATTATAATAACATTATGCACAATGATCTTTTCTATTCTTCCAGGTAGTTAGCCAGAGCCTGGTTCTCCACGTCTCCATAAATAAAAAACATTTTAATCACATGGTGAATTTTTCAGAATTCTTGGTCACTTATACTTCAAACAAAAGAAAAAGTGATTTTTCCCTTCTTTACTGTGTTTGTCTTACACCTCTTGCACTTGGCAAAGAGCAGTAGCCTAATTTGGCTGACAGTTATTAAGCCTAATTTCTTCTCTTTACCAGATTAATACATGACGGGTGTTATCCTAGAACCCGAAAAAAGTACGTATCGAGACAAGTGACATGAGGAAAAAGGGTCGCTCTCTAAATGAAATGATCACCTTGTATTTTGCCCTTGGAGTAGACCACGGTCTAGTGGTATCACAGTATAGCAGCATCATCAACAACGCCAGAGATGGAATCCCAGAAGAGGATTTTCCATGATTATGCCCATATTTGGCCGATGGTGTGAGGATTGTTTTTGACCAGACTTATTACTTTCCTTTGCCACAAACAAGGGATGTTAAAAAACGGACTTTAGAAGGGGAAAAAAAATCACTTTTCTTCTGGTCATTTGAAAGATTTCGACAAAAGCATGCCAAAATGATTACAATAGGAAAGAAACAGGGTCACTGCGCCATGAATATTTCGGAATTTTTCATTATGCGCATTTTATTGAGTGAGCGAGAAAGTGCTTTTTTTTTTCATCTCTAGTGTGCTTGTTCAGCACTCCTTTTGTCTGTCAAGGGAAATAATAGAGATCGTGGAGATTTGTGGTCTGCAGTCGAATTGCTAGGAAGAGTGATGGACAGTGATGATAGGGAGTCGCCCCAGGATACTGTTGGGCAATACTGAGCTTAACGTGTCTCTTCAACTCGAAAGGCAAATAGTTACGTCGTGTATCTATTTCAACACATTCATTCCTGAGCGGTCAGTGTAGGTCTACCGCGACACATTCATTACAGAAAGCGCGACTCTCTCACACCAGTAAGTTGTTACTGATGCCATTGTGTACAGTGTAGGCGTAGATCTCCTTGTACGACAATATTTTTTTCCCCATTTTTAATCTGACTTAGCTTTTGTGACAGGGTTCATTTTTTTTTTTTTTTTACTTCTCAGAGTTATGCAAACTGAGAAAACCTCGCTCTTATTTGGCAGAATTGGAGAAGGCGCTGAATATCATTAAACAAATTTAATTTAATAATTATTTATCCTGTACTGTCGGAGATGACTTTCATAACAAGGCAGTAGGTCATGTTGTTCTGAATAATGGTGGATTTCAACATGCTGTATAACCATGAGATTACCGCTTGAATATTCTTGTTCTTTGTTGGTGGTTCTGTAATTATCTCCACTTAAAAAATATATAAAAAATTAAAAAATTAGTACTGCCTAAACTTTTCAGTAAATGTTAAGCTACTCTTTTCCCGTGAACCACAGCTGTCACTAGGCTGTAGAGAGGATTTAAATCGATGTAGGCCTGGTAGATGTGATAATGATTTCTCTGCGCGAGATGTCACAAAAACTTTTTCATAAATAACTACCTGAAAGAATGATTCAGTCGGTGCCACATACCTACAGATGTCTAATATTTCGATGTTATTTTGACTACGGCAGGCCGTGTTAATGTTCATACTCCGTTTTCTCCAATAAAGTAAGTAATGTGACATATTCTTTTTGTTGTTATGTTGGTAGCAGTGGTGATCAGTTGTTCTAGAGGTGAAATGATTGTTTCTCTCCCGTTGCGCCTTTCGATCCCCTGCAGGTGGTTTTCTCGTATGATTGTTTTATTGATAGAAATAAGGTGTCAAATCTGATGGTTGTTATATCACAGGCCCAAAGAGTATGGCAAAGACGATAGATGTGTATTGTATCGTTTTTGGTTAGAGTACAGTTGACCGTTTTGAGCAGGCCACGTGTCTGTCATTCCCCATGACCTAGATGTTGACAAATAAACAGGGAGCTTTCTTCTGGTGAAGTTAATTCCGGTATAGAAGAAGGTCACTCTTCCACTTTAAAAAAATGATAATGTTTCTGTTAAAGTCATGGTCAAGGCTGTCGCCATAAGGTCAAAGGGGAAAGCACCAGAGCTACAACACAAAGTCTAGCTCTGGATAACATTATCATCAGCTGGTGTTTGCGAAGTGGGACATCGATGGTAAATCGTTACCGTTTGCGGAAATTGGATTTGTGTGGCGCAGACACATTTGCGTTTTCTGAAATTGTAGAGCAAGATACCGAAGGTAAAAGAAATTGTTTGCACAAGCAGAGACAAACCCGGTGTAAACTGGTAAACACCAGCACATCCGTTTTGTTTGTGATTCCGGCTTCAGCTACAACATGATTACTTTAGCTAACACATAACTCTACTGCTAGTAGGTGTGGACTTGCGACGTCTGTTCAGCAGTAATAGATGGCTCATAAACTAATAGGTCATAGATGTTTAAATATTGTAAGGCAAAGCAGAGTGCTGAAATGATGCAAGCAAAGACATTTGTCTCGTAACCAGTCAAAATGAGACGTATATATGTAGATTTTTCACAATATGGGGGTTTTTGATATCATATGAAAGTCTATTTCATACCCTTTCAGCTGGTGAAAAAAATTCTGAGCTAGCTTTGTTCTAGCCAGAGATATTGCAGTTTAAAGAGACAAGGAGGGACCCCCAGCATTGACCGAAATTCTGGGAAAATCGAGTTTAAATGAACGGTCCAACGCATAAATCTACATGTCTGCCTCACAAAAACCTGATTTTAATGAAGTAATATTTATAAATAAATCGAGGCTAAGACTGATACTCTCTTGTTCAGAAATCAACGCACTTTCGATTTCTGCAATAAAAAAAAAATTTGATGTCTGACCCCCCTCATCACATTCAAAGCCCGATTTCTCGGTTCTAGCCCAGGACTTAATGTCTCATTTTGACTGGCCGCGAGACATTTATTGTCAATACAATCAGTTTTTGACACACTTTGACAGCTAAAAGTTTAACAACCTTTTTCTGTCTTTAGAGACCTGGCTATGGCATTACCTTCTCACTGCGGTCCCGGTACAAATGGCATATTTTGATACAGCAATTATGGCCTCGGCAATATACATATCGATTACTGTAAAATGAACTAGATCAACCCCTGGCCCTAACCTGCTGGGATCCTCAGCAGTGCATACGGCTGAGGCAATAATCGCAGTATCGATATATGCCATTTGTATGGGGACTGCAGTGAGAAGGTAAGGCCCTGGCTATTTTAGACCAAATATTATAATTTTTGCCTACAAGGGAAAATTCCGCAGAACCTTGGAATATGTCAGTATTGACATAGTAACTGCTCAGTAAGCCTTTCTGCACCTAAGATGATATCAAATAATTTAGAGGAGTTGTTGTTCTCTTTGCTGTGCATTATGATTCAGTTTTTTTATTTAGAGATTTTTTTGGTAAGGAATTATTTTAGTTCATGCTGACTCCTATATTATTGATAGTCAGTTAGGGGAAAGAGAGGAATCTGGAATAGAGTTGGGCTTTTATTCATTAAGCCTGCTTATTTTCATTTACCTCATCCCTTCAAAGGAAGCCCTCCAAACGTAGATTGTATTAGGTTTCTTGCATAGGCTTTTTCCAGTTTTTGCTGTAAAAGTATAGAATCCCTGTAGTATTGTTCAGGACAGTTAAAATCAAGCACTATTATACTATGCTTTCTAGGGTATTCTTGAAAGAAAAGAAAAATTTGATAATAGCATTATAGCAAAGTTTAATATTTGGTTTCAAAAAACCTTGACAACAGTAGGACTGTGGTCCATTTCGAGTAAATAGATCAATAGATAAAGGTGCTAAGGCAAAGAAAGAGTCTAGTGAAATGAGCTTGAATAGATCAAGATAAAAGAAATTTATAATCAAGAAGATGGTGAACATCGGGTTTTCGTAGGCAAAGAAACTGTACTGAAACCAAAAGATTAGATGTCCAGTCACAGGTCCAGGGCTCAAAGTAATGTTTTACAAAGTAAACTGTTTTGTGTATATCCCTGCTAATTTCTCAGAAACTAGGAACTTTATCTTTGTAAAAAAAATCAACTTATAATGGAATTTGAACAATAATGATGTTGATAGTTATCTGATTCCTCGTGAAGTCACTGGTAATTTTAATATTCATAATATTGTTTCTACATCTAGTAATATCTGAGCGTATACTTTAAATTGATGGCTTATGGCTATTGAGGAAAGTGAGATATTAGGGTCCAGATAATAGAGGAATATTGACATAAATATGAATGTTGGTGGCAAGGATTGGTAGTCTTAATAGTTTTCCCATAATGGAACATGTAGTTGGTTATTTTTATCCACAATTTTCTTTCACTTTGTTTTGGTTGTAAAGATGTACATAACAAGAAAAGACAGATTTGAAATTACTATTTTTGTATGAGAGTCCAACTTTCTCTCTCCTTAGAAAAAACAAAAAAGTGACCAGATCTGAAAAGTAGCAAGTGAACAACAAACAAATCTACGAAAACAGCCATGGCAGAAACAGATTTTGAGCAGATTTTCCTCCGGCCGGGCCTCACTTTGAAGGACAGCCATCTGCAGCAAATATGTGGGCTTAGCGTGGAGGACTCTCCCCACCAGTCATATAGAATGACCAACATCATCTGTACTGTAGGTAAGTGAAAACTCATTTGACGTTTAATTGCTTGGCATTCAGGAATTCTTAGATCTAATTACAACACAGACACAGGGAAGAAGGCTGTACCTATTCCCATAGATAAATCTTTAGCTGATGGTAACGATCAATTAATCACAGTAGTGAAGACAGGTTGCATTAACTTTTCAGTCTGCCTAAGAACCCGTCCGCTTGAGAGCTCAACTTTTTAGTCTCACAGTAACCGGGTTCTTAGGCTGAGACCACTGTACTATTATTTCATATCAAAAAGCTCCTATATGCTTAGAGAGATTACTCAGTTGCCTCTTCGCTGGGCCTTCAACAGTGGAGCAAAGTTCAAGGTCAAGAAGAAATGGACAATTCATCAATGTCTCACTCAGTCAGTCACATGTCAATTTTCCACTAAATTGTGTTATTATCATCATGGAGAACCTTAAATTCATACACTTTTATATAGTGGAAAAAGGTCTGAATCTGTTTGACTGAAGCCAGAGACATTGCAAATTGAAGAGAGAACAGGTAGCCCCTCAGCACCGGCTAAAATAAGGACAAAAATTGCCAAACATGAAGGGTTTAGCACTATCTAAATGTTCACCATACAACATCCTGATATACTTAAAATCTGCCCATGAGAGCAATATTTTCTGAGATACATGTTCTTGCAGTTTCAGCAAAAGTAAAAACATCAGTATCAGACCACCTTCATCACATTCAATCCTCAAGATCTCTGTTTAAATCCAATGACTCATTCTGACTGGCTCAAGATGATTGTCTTATCTCTGTAGCTGTAAATTATGCTGAAATATTTGTTATTGTAAATCCTCAACCAGGTGGGGAATTTTACAACTTTGCTTCTTGCAAAACAGAACATGCATCTGTCCCATGTAAAATCAGAATCCATTAAGAAGGAATATATAAATCTAAGACTTTGAGATGTCAAAATCACCAGATATACATGAAGATTAAAAAAGAAGGAAATTTTTATAAATCTTAAGACTTTAGGTGTAATATGTTGAGACATATTGACATATATGAAAGTCAAAAGAAAAAAAAAAGAAAAATGTTTTATCTCTCATTTCCATAGGTAAGAGAGATCACAATGAATCTTGATGGCTCTTGCATATTACAATTTCTGTCACTGTTCTTCAGTAATGGCCTATGTCAGACATTCCAAAATGCAAATGATGTCTCATGGCATTTGTCTTGCAGCCAGTCAGAATGGGTCGTAAGTCGCTCAGATATAGAAATCAGGAATTGAATGTGACAAAGGTGGTCTGATATCCATGTTCTGGAATTGCAAAAATTGAGAAAACACTCATCTGTGAATAAAAAAACGTGGCTTTCATGGACAGATTACTGGTATCAGCATGCTGTGAGGTGAATTACTGATTTTTGTGCTAGACTGTTCATTGTTATGGATTTTTCTCCCTATTTGAGCTGGAGCCAAGGCGTCAGCTCTTGTCACTTTAGTTTGAAATATCTCCGGCTACAGGCAAGCTAGCACATAAATTTCTTTACCACATGGAAGTGTATGAATTAATGTCTTTTATGACAGTATAAAGTAACTCCTCAGTTTGGTGAAGAATTGACATACAACTCATTTTGAATGGCTGTGGGAAGTTTGTGAACTTGAATTATGAACCCTTGTAACCCAGTCTTGCACTTTTCATTTGCCTCAGTGTTACATTATGCTATGCTTTACTTTTTGTGCTACTTTTGTCCATCAGGTCCATCATGTGACAGTGTCGAAACTCTCAGTGCCATGATTGAGAACGGGATGAACATTTGTCGCTTCAACCTGGCCCACGCAGATCATGATGTGAGCAGTAAATTGAATTGGCAACTTTTTTTTTTTTTTTAAAATCTCTCTCGATGACACCAATTAACATTGTGTGTTAGCAATAAAACTTCATTCTTCAGCACAAAGTCAGTGTAAAGCCATCCAAAGTGAAACTTATATTTGATTTTGATTTTACTGCAGGAAGACACTGCAGCTGTTGCTTTGTGCATTGATGGTTGCTAGCTCAGTGGTTTACATGTAATCACAGTATTTCAATGGAAAAGGGGCAATTTTAGTGAAGTTTTATATTCACTACAACCAATCTGAAATCAGTCTGAATAATTATGATCCTTGTTCACAATTGTTGCCATGCTGAATGGGGAAAGTGTCAATTTATTATTGTGAAAAAAACATACTTTGTTCAGACTGTCATGCTGAGAAATGTCAATTTAAATATTAGATAAAATGAAGAACATGATCATTCACATTGTTGTTATTGCTGAGGAATGTCAAATTAATATTATTGATGAAATTAAGAAAATACTTGTTCATATTGTTGTTATGCTGAAGAAAGTATCAAATTTATTGTTGTTGGTTAAACAAAAAACATACTTGTTAAGATTTTTGTCATGCTGAGGAAAACGTCAATTTAGTGTTTTTGATAAAATAAAAAAGGTACTTGTTCATATTGTGTCATGCTGAGAAACATATCAATTTATTTACAGTATATTGCTAAAATGAAGATCTTATCTGTTAAGATTATTGTAATGTTGAAGAAAGCCTGAAATTATTATCATTGAAACAAAGATGAGAGAAAAAAAATTCTGATTTAATCATATGTCTAAGGACTATATGCACAATTTCTGAAAACAACATACTATTATGTGCAGTTTCCATCTCTCTGCACTCACGCATTATTTACAAGCGTATGACACAGTTTCAATAAAGTATCAAATTCATACATTTTTTTTTTTATTCTTTTGTCCATTTGCACCTCCCAGTATCATTTGAAGACCCTGCATAATCTACGGGATGCCATCACTCAGACACAGCAGAGGATTCACTCCCAAGTGGCAACAGCTGGCGACATCACAGGACCTGGCATGCGCATTGGCCGATTTAAAGCGGTAATCCTTATCTTTTTTCATCTGACACATTGTCATCTGCAATGAAATGTCAAGCATGATAAGCAGTTATTCCCAGTATAATAATCATTAATTTTATATTGCTGTTTTTTTGTTGATGTTGTTGTTGTTGTTGTTTTTGACTCTTCACTGTAAGTGAAACAGCCATGTCTTTTCTTTCAGCAAGTTAAGTTATTTCCCTTTGCCAAGTACAAGAGGCACAATACAAGCAAGTCAGGCAATACAGTTTGGTTGAAAAGGGAAATCTGGTCACAATAGACCACCATGTCTGTTTTGACCATCTGGTGCAATATCAGTGCCTATACAAAAGCCCAACACCAAGACCTAAATATCTCTTATATGACATTTCCACAGTTGATAAGAAGATCGTTAAGTTGGAAAATGTATTGGTATTAGAAAGTGTGGGACGTTTTTGTCTGCCAGCCAGGTTTGAATACAGTGGTGGTCAAGTATGGCAAAAGTAGATACATGGTTGACAATATAGATATATACCAACAGGAATGTGGACGTACAAATTTCTAGTGAGAATTCCATGTGTTTATTCCATTTCTATTAAAAACAAGCTTCCTCCTGGCTTCAGCATTTTTGTCCCTTTACGTTGAACCTGTCTTTTCAAATTATAGTCTGTTTGGCAATCTAAAGTTATATTTACCTGTATGATTTTATTCCTTTCCCAAGAATGTTTAGGAAAATACTTCTAATCGTAGCTATAAACTTTCAGTCTGAATGTGAGTTGTAAAATGCTTTTGTCATGAACATCAAGGTGGCCTGGCACCAAATAATGATGTGGGTGACAATGAAATCATTTTTGTATCTGTTGTAGATCAGTGGCCAAATGGAGAGGCCCTTGGACTCAGGGTATGAAATTGCTGGGGTTGGAGTCTGTCTGTAGGGAAACAGTTGATGCATATGTCCTGACTTGGCATAGATTAAAATGAGACCTCGACCGACTATAGACAGACATATTGATAGATTGATAATGATTTGAGTGCCTAATAGGCAGCCATTTTGTATGCTTCCCAGGAAGTTGAGAATGTGTGTGAGTGTCTGTCATCCCTGGTGGGTCTGTTGGAGTAGTAATAGATTATAAAGCACTTAGAAACTGCACTGTATCAGAATGAGCTCTATACAAATACCGTAATAGATTGTAAAGCGCTTAGAGCCTGTACCATGCTGGTATAAGTACTATATAAATACTCTCTATTATTATTATTATCTAGCATTTTTATCAATTTTGCAGGGTTTGGATGTTCCAATGTCTTTAAAGAAAGGGCATCAAGCAATTTTCAGCTGTGACGAGGCCCTCATGGAGGCCTGTGATATGGAGAATATCTATATTCACAAAGATTTCATAGACAAAGCTTCTGTTGGAGATAAGATATACATTGAGGATGGCCCCCTCTGTTTTGAAGTGTTAGAAAAAGGTATGTGTTTTTTCTTATTCTCTTTTCAAACTGCCAGGACTGCTGCGTGCATATTTTATTGTCCCACTTGTGATAAAATCCATGATATGCCTGATTATTGAAAATCTAATTTGTTATCTACAACCCGTAATTATAAGCTTTGACACAACAAAAACTGGAGTAATTTTTTCTAAAAGTTAGAGACATTTTGAACAATTCTTATCATTATCTAGTCAAAGCAGATAAAGGAAAAAAACTCATTGAAAAAAAAAGGAATAAGACAAAGTTTCCTACACGGATTTTGGTCTTGGGAGACTAGATCTACACATATTAAGGTTTCAGATTTTTCTGTTTGTTTTTTATTTGTCTTCAGTTTAGAAGAAATATTCATTGAAACTTTACATAACTTGATAGCCCAGATGTCCAGGAATACTTGAATGTCTAATCGGATTAATACATTAAGCAGTAATCAGGTACATTTTTTGGTTACTTTAAGTAGCTGATATGGTACATATAACCTATTTGAAAAAGGATTCTGTTTAATTTTGCAATTAGATAATCTCAAAATTGTTCGCTGACAAGATAGGTATTAAGGGTATTCTCAGCCAGCAGTGACTTCATTGATGCAGTTCCTTTTCAGTATACTTCCTCCAAGGAGACTTTTTGTCTTTTGGCCAATCAGAATGAGTCATAAGTCCCAGGACTCGAACAGAGATGTTGAGGGTTCAGTGTGGTAAAGACGGTCCAATACTGATGTATTTATGTTGCAGAAAATGGAAGAACGTCATCTCTCAATATGAATAAATTGATCTTATAAGCAGATTATATGTGTACTAGGATGTTGTGAGGTGAATATTTTGATCTATGTATATGCAACACTTGTCATTTTTTGCTATTTTTTCTCCTGATTTAAGCTGGTGCTCAGGAATTAGTCTCTGTGTCTTCAATTTAGAATATCTCTGGCTTTTTACAAAAAAGATAGCCCAAAAGTTTTTTCACCTCTTGAAAGTGAATGAATTAAGGTTTTGCATGATAGTGGTAACTCAGTTTAGTGGAAAATTTATGTACGACTCATTTATGCTGGCTGTGAGACATTTAAAGGTGTATTTACTGTTTGATATATTTCTCCAGGTGAGACCAGTATGAAATGTGCTGTCGACCAAGTAGGAGAGATAGCACATCACAACCAATGTCACATTCCAATGACTCTGCCCTGTGCCAACCCACATCTCTCAGAGAAAGATATAAAAGATATCGAGTTCTGTGTCCAGCACTGTGTATGTTTTTAAGATTGTTGATATCTTTGAATCTTATTGTTTTACCAGTTAGCAGAATAGTTCCAGTATATCATCAGTGTCACAGGCAACCCACTCTGGTCAGTCTGAATACTTTTTTCACCAGAGGGTAAAAACTGTCATCAAATTATTATAAACAAGAGGTTTTTTTGTGGGATCTTTGTAGATTTCTGCATTTCAGTTGTCAGTTTGACCCAAGATGGTGTCACAGTACACGTTTTTAGCTTACCTTGAAGGGGAAATAAAAATTCGAAATTCCCAAATTTCGGACTTGCATGGAATGCTTGCACCAGTCCTTTGATAGATCAAAGGTTTTTTTTTTTCCCTTTTTTTTCAGAAGGCTAGTTCAGTTCTGTTGGTCAAGATTTGCCCAGGCAAATGAGTCAAGTTGCGCTGGGCGACCTCGAGCTACAGCCGTTCTAACCAATTTTCCGACTCAGATACCAAAATTTATATCAACAATTTTTTTTTTTCAGATTAAAAAAGGTTAAATTTTCATTTTGTGAAAAAAAAAAAAAAAGAAAGAAATTTGGTACCTAAGTCAGAAAATAGCTACAAACTTCCGTAGCTCAAAATCACCCGGCACCGCGACTTCTGACTCGTTTGCCCCGGGCGCAAGACATATCTCTGTTTCACTGCATGTATGTCCGTCCATCCATTCACCCTCTCACCCATCCATCCATCCATCCATCCATCCATCCATCCATCCATCCATCCATCCATCCATCCATCCATCTATCCATCCATTCAGCCATCCATCCATCCATCCATCCATCCATCCATCCATCCATCCATCTCTTGATATCATTCATAGTTATAGACAATGCTTCAACTCTTTCAGATGGACATCATCTTTGTCTCCTGGGTGTGGTGTCCAGAGATCATCACAGCGGTGAGAGAACAGTTGGGAGAGGCTGGGACAAAGATGAAAGTGGTGGCCAAGATTGAAAACTATCAAGGTGTCAAAAGGTGAGCACTGGTCAACTCATGTGAAGACAGTCATCTACAGCTGAGCTTTGCTACGATATGACAGTAGATCATCATCATCATCACATTATACAAATGTCTTAAAATTTATAACAAACTGTCTACTGGCAACCATCTTAATTCACTAAAGGAAACAAACAACAATCTGTAAAATGCGATATGTTAAAACTTTGAATAGAGAGATGATTGTCCTGATGCCAGGGATGACTAATGTCACTAGAATGCTATCCAAGAGACAGCACTCAAGGATCCTTTCTGCTCTCAGGCTTGATAACTGTTAAAACAAGCTCTGGAAATGTAATGGGAAACGTTATAACTGTCAGAACTGATTCCAGCTTCAAAATGCATTTAATAGCTATGCTTTTCAGTTCTTTTGCTGGATTGTGAAGTTTACATGAACCTAGTTAGCCGTTAGAATTTTGCAGTAGCACTATTGGACTTCTTTGGTTTATTTATTTGTTTGTTTGTGTTGGGATTACGGCTATATTATGTCTAATACGGTGGTAATGACGAATCAGATGGGGCTTATTTAATTATACTATAATGATTATCTTATGGCCTTTTTTTGTTCCATGTCTAGAGTGGATGAAATTTTAGAAGTGGCTGATGGTATCATGGTGGCTAGAGGTGACCTTGGCATTGACATCCCCCAGGAGAAAGTCTTTCTCGCCCAGAAGATGATGATCGCCCGAGCCAACATGGCAGGCAAGCCAGTCATTTGTGCTGCCCAGGTGAGAAGACCAGGTGTCAGAAGACATTTACATATGTCACACTAGTAGTTTTGAGGATCACAGTAAACATTAGCCATAGCTGGCAAGAAAAATTATAACAAAAGATTATAGAGGACTGGAGGATCAGTGCGTTAGGGCGGGTGTTCGCGTCACCTGTGTCCTCTTCATGTCATATTGCACTAGTTTTAACCAAAACTGGCCAATTTGAATAGCTTTATGTCCAGAATGGAGTGGGTGAATTTGGTTTAAATTGTGCAATTTGACATCATGTGCATACCGAGTGACACAAACACCCCTTGACACATTGATCCTCCATTCCTCTATATGTGAGTAAAAACATTCTAAATTCAATATTCTATAACCTTTCGTATGTTACATATTTCTGTAGTAACTGCTCACTTGGATTTTGCAGCACTGATACTTATACTGAAAATAGGGCAGTGGAATATTTCTTGATATGGTAGAAAATGTTTTTTTTTTTTTTTAATGATACGTTTCATGGCCATATGAAAAAGAAAGAGCCAGATGACAATGAGAGCTTTGTTGAAAGAATCAGATTTCACTGACCCCTGGCTGAGTCACAGAAGTTAACTTCAAAGGTGACTCTCTCAGCACTCAAGAATTATAAAACCATAATTATGAGATACGACATGATATGATGAAGCAATCATCAAATTTTGAGTATATGGAGTTATTGGTGTCACTGTGAAGGGTACCTATTTCCCTTTCTGTGTGAGAAAAACATTTTGTTTTGCCTTTAGTAGAAGTCAAGATATTGGCAAGTAAAGACAATGAGGATGACCTGTTGTTAAAGCTGAATTTAGTGAGAAAATAGTGGATCACTTTTGTTAATCCTCATTAATCCTTATTAGGCCACGCCAATACATTACAATTTTTGGACTTTTACTTAATCTATTTCAGCAAATTTAACACTGAAATGCATTTTTAGATTGATTTAGAAAGGTTCTGTGAAGAAAAAAAAAAAGGCGTTAAAAATTCATTCACTGTTGAAAAAACGTGATTTCTCCAGTTGCCTCAGTTTGACGAGCGCCTGATTTCATCGTGTCGCGTATCATATAAATTCCTCACTCTGGTGAAGTACATTTTTTTTTCCTTTTCTCTGACACCAATAACCGTAGTTTATGAAATATTTTGGCATCCAGCTGGTTTTACCTTGTAGTTGCAGCGTCATTTCTCCTTTTTATTCAACAATTTTCTTCTGCATTTTCAATAGATTGCCTATTTGCAAAGACTTGCAAGAGATATGTTGTTAGAGCTAAGGGTCACATATCTAAAGGGCTGTTTCAAATGGACTCTCATTTCCATGTGTGTGTAACAGATGCTGCATAGCATGTTGGTCAACCCACGTCCCACAAGAGCGGAAGCCAGCGATGCCGCCAATGCTATACTTGATGGTGCAGACTGTGTCATGCTGTCAAAAGAAACTGCTGTCGGCAAGAATCCTGTCAGGACAACTCAAGTCTTAGCCCAGGTCAGTATTGAGCTGCCAGGTGATTCACTGAATGAGACATTTCAGAATACTTGTCCAGTAAAGTGAGTTGAATATCAGATTTTGTGACTATTGGGTCATAGGAGTGCTGAAATCCTGATGTTTGTTTTCATCTGTATGTTCAAATCAGTGAAGTTTCTGCAGTTGTTGAAAGTTGAATTCTCAATGTACTCCTGACTGTGTGATTTGTCACTGAGCAAAAGTAGATCAAAAACTGTCAAGTGACAGTTAAATTTATAATGGTAAAGGACCCAGCAGTGAAAAAGTTAATTTTGAATGTGAATATTGAGGCACAGAAGACTGGTAGCTAAATATAACCCTTTTTACAAGGTCAGATATGCTCATTTTGCTTAGTATGGACATCAGTAACTCTGCGCAAACTAAATCTGACATCAGGCTCTTTCTCAGGGCCATATGATATTTATTGTATATCACAAAATTAAACTGTGATAGAAAAATAAACCAGAGGAGATGGGTATGAAAATTTTATTTTTTTTCCTTTTCTCCTTATGTCCCCTTTTTATGGTCTTTTTCCTTTTTCTTCTCCATCTTTTTACTTGTTCTCATTCTTCCTCTGTCTTTATTGTTCCATTTTGGTATTTGTTCAGTTTAGCTTATCTCTGATAGCATAAATATTATCTTGTTTTACCTTACATTGGTATTCAGGCATGAGTTAACTGTCAAGGATTTTGTCCTTCTTGGTACAGTTGGGGAACTCAGTTCATTTCCTCAGCCCTGATTCTTGGGCTGTCATGAAATCTTTTGCTGAAATTGAATGTTCTTATAGATTAAATATCATGTGACTGGGTGAAATACATCTGGCGTTGAATTTTTCATGTGCAAAGTTACAGGGCTGATACAAAGATAAATATGGGTGTGCTTTATTCTGAAGAAAAAATGATAGATTTTTAGCTATGAGTCTCTTAAGTTAAGAAATTCAAGTTGAAATTTATTTCTGATAATCCCATGCTTAGTGAAATCAGATTTTCCGCTGACATCCAAAACACATTATCCATTTCTGCAACAAATCATTGAGATAAAAGTATGAGATTTCTTTCGCTAAACAACATAGCAAACAACATATTTCTGCAGATCTGTAAAGAAGTGGAGAATGCCATCTACCATGCTCGGATGTTTAAGGAGCTGCGTCAGGCCACTGCTATCCCCACCGACAATGTTCATGCCACATCTATTGCAGCAGTTGCTGCCGCCATGCGATCACACGCCGCCGCCATTGTTGTTGTCACAAACTCGGGAAGGTAAGGTCAAACTTCATACACCTAGAAACAGACTTCATATTTTGATAGTGGTAATTGTGATGAAGGAGGAGGGTGGAGGTGGAGGTGAGGAGAGGAAAATGCTCACATTTTATAAAAATTAATGTATCAAAATTGGCATGCTTTTTCATTTATTTTTTTTTTTTATATTTTGCAAGATTTAAAAAAAAAAATTTTTTTTCTTGTCCTGATTAGATCACCTAATTTTTGCTAAATATAAATGAGGATCACTTGTTTAGACTGATCTTATTCTTTCAATGAGGAACACAACATAATATAATTATGTTTTTCTGTATGTTTAATAGCTTTTCTCAGTCCCCTTAGTGCAGTCCCAAAGGCATATAAGAATCTGTGACAAAAGATCCATGAGGTTTTGTCCTCCAGTTACACTCATATCATGACACTCTGACACTTTTTTTGAAATTGATATTTTCTTTTTTCTTGCTCATGGGAGAAAAATATGCACTCATGGAACTTGATGGCATAAGATACAAATGAAATAAATTTGAGCCATGACCAATGAAAGCGAAAATATCAATGCAAAAAAAAGGTTGCAATGTAGTGTGCCGTCAAAGACACTATACAGATAAGACTGGACACTCTTCTTCACATCACTAAACAATGCGTGCACAGCCACACCCTCTCCTAACGTGTACACACTCTTCGTCACGTCATTAAAATATGAGTGCTGTGCCGTTTATGTTACTAGTTTTATATTCAAGATCTGGATCAGTTTGTGCTCTAACTGGCTTTTCTGGATCTTTTTGGAAAAATGAAAAAATGGCATTTGTATAATCAATGCCTGCACACCATTGCCCTCCTCTTCTTGGTTTCATGATTGCTGCCATTGTTGTTACAGGCTGTCCATTCTCGACGTTTGGGGCCACTGCATATTGTGGTAAACACAAAATTGGCCTCATGTCCTGTTTTATCTGTATAGTGTCTTTGGTGCCATCTAGAGACAAAAAAACTCACAACCTTTTGTCACAGCCTCATCAACAAATATTACAGCCGTATTTTTATTTGTTTGTTATCATTTGAGTAACTCATCATCAAGCCCGTACTTATCATAAGTTTATGTCAACTGTCCACAGATCAGCCACACTGATAGCCCGCTACCGCCCGCACTGTATCATTATTGCTATCACCAAGTCCCACCATACTGCCCGTTGGCTCAACCTGTATCGGGGAGTCTTTGCTGTCTTACATACTGGTCAGTTCTCAGCATGGCTGTTCTTTTATACAGTTTTTTTTTTTTTCAGTATACTGCATTATAGGCATCACCATATCAGTTCTTGAGCATTGTGATACCGGTATCTAAACTTACCAGTTGAGAAATGATAATAATGATATTGTTGTAGATTTTGCAGCCAGTCAGAATGAGTCATAAGTTGCTGGAATCAAACAATAAGTTAGTTATTTACTTCATGGTCTTTCAGCCCTGAGCAGAGGACTGCTGCATTTGAAATTTTGCCATATGGCAAGCCATCCCCATGTATGTCATGTCAGACAGTGACACTGGATCGGTTGTCCCTTTTTGCGTCTCCAAGTTTATCATATCACCGAGATGTCTATGTCAGACCTGTATATGTATCCCCACCAACAATGTGCATACCACATTTATTGCACAACCCGAACAGAGAAATCAATGTGACAAAGCTGGTCTAATATCCATTTTTTTTTTTAATATTGCAGAAATTGAAAGAACATTCATCTCTGAATAAGGAACTGTTACTTTTACAAATGTTTAGATTTGTATACTAACCATGTCAATTTTTTGCCTGGTTTTCTCTTGAATTAAGCCTGTACTGAGGGGTCATCTGGTGTCTCTTCAATTTAAAATATCTCTGGCCACAGTCAAGCTAACTGAAAACTTTTAGCACCATATGCAAATATATGAATTGTTTAACATAATAGCAATTTGGTAGAAAAATTGACATACAATGTACAAAAGTTCTCATTTTGAATGGTTGCAACAGACATTTTCATGGTCATTTTGCAATCATCTTAGTCACGTTTGTTACAGTTTGACTGAAGATGCCAGCCATAATCTTTGGTACACACATTAACTTAACTCATTCCACCCACATTTACCTCCCCTTAGTTTACCCTACCAACTGAGTAGTCTTGAGCTGACCTGACAAAATCTGTATGTTTAAATGTATTGGCTATTTCTCTATAGTTATCTGCCCATTTGGACATGCCTGGCTAGCCAGGAGAATATCGATACAAATCTGTATCACCTGTGACTAATTCTTTTATCCTTATCCCTATGTGGCCCTCACAGCAAGAGATGGATTACTGTTCTCAATAACTGAAATCCATGATTAACCATTTTCTATAAGTCACTCTTTCTGATACAAATTAGTATCACTTTGCGGTTGCATTTATTAGTGCTTTTGTCCTTATTTTTGTGTGGTTCCTGCCACATGAAATGGTAAGCTTTCTTTAAGTCTGATTTTGATGACTGGCATGTCTCTATAAGAGAAATAGATTGTATCGTTTTCAAATACAGTTGTCAGCTCTTTCATCTGTATCCTAATGTTTTAACTACATAAAGAGAAATTGATACCCATGATTAACAATTCCCTATAAATCATTCTCACTGTTACAAATTTGAATCACTTGTGTCTGAATTCGCTTGTTCTCATATCCTGTTTCTAATGTGTAGCCTCCTGCATGAAACAATTATCTTTCCTTACAGTTGAAATCTGATGATTGCCATTTCACTGTGAGCCTCTGTCCTTATTAAAGATAAACTGTATGATTTTCATCTGTAGTCATCAGTTCTGTTGTCAATATTCTAATCTGATATCATGCAGCAGATAAATACCTTTCTCTACAACTAATATTGCAATACTATCTCTCAGATTCAAATAGATAGTACTTATGAATACATTTGTCAAATCTTTTATCCTCACTCTTATAGGTATCCCGTCATATAAAATAAGTGGGTTTCTTTAGAGTAGATATTTGACAGTTGCCACTTCTCTGTCCGACTCAGAAATAGATTCTTTGTGGCTAGAACTGTCACTGTTTTGGTCACTTTCCTAATGTGGTACCCTGTAACAACTAAGTATTCTTTACAGTCAATATTGATGATTACCAATTCTCCATAAGGCACTTTCTCTGGTGCAAGTAAGTATTAATTCGTCTTCCTGTCAGTTTGTTTATGTGAAAAATTGAGTTCTCACCTTTTTAAATTTTTTCTTTATTGGTGTGCTTCTTAGAAATCAGTATTTCAGAAGAAATATAATGTGTTACAAATTGATTTGTTTGCAGTTGACTTTGTTTTTACCCACCTCAAAAAAAAATTTTATGTATTTGATGTCAGATGTGTTTATGTCAATGAAACATGAGTATTTTATCTTTGAAGGGATTTCTCTGGTCAAATATCCTGTTGTTGTTTAATAATGCAGGTGGTATTTTTTGAATGGGTTATATTCACCATTTTCTGTGCGCTAGAAATAGGAAAAGCTTTATGTTACAGTAAATTTGCATCCTTAACTGAGTTTGGCATGGTGATATTTCATGATGCAGTGTGCTGCTTTGACTAGATAAAGAGTTTGTTGTGCCAGCACTTGTCAGTACTGGTGTCTTATTATGATGAACATTGTCTCCCAGCTGATATTTCTCAGGCAGTTCCTATTTGGGGCAGGGCCATTATAAAGGAACAAGTCCGTCAGATGATATACTGGCCTCAGGAAAACCTTGCCACAGTAAAGCAAAGAAAATTGAGATAATGTGGCCGTATAATAAGATCCAGTGGCCTCACTAAAGCTGTACTTCAAGGAACAGTAGATAGGAAGTGAAATAGAAGTAGGCAAAAAAAGAGAGGGGCCAGCCACATTCAGAAATGGACAAAGAAAATTTGCACAGTCAGACCTTGGCCCACAGAAAAGATGGACCAACAATAGGCTAGGAATGAACAAAGACAAATTTGTGGAGATCCAGGCACAATGGGCGGAGAAAACTGATGTATCACTTACCAGGAGATGCCCAGATGATTTCAGATGGAGTTAAATATTCAAAGAAGAAAGTTGGAATTGATGATCGTCACTTCCGGTATGACTAATGAGTTTTCAAAATTGTTGTTTTTATCCCAAAGTGGTACCCAACAACATGAAATGGTTAGCATTTTCCACAACTGATTTATGATTGCCAATTTTCTTTGACTCACTTTCTATCATTTGTATCTGCAGGTGTCTGTGTTCCTTTAGCCATATTCTTATGTGTTCCCTGATGCATGAAATGATCTTTTTCTCCACAGTTGATATTTGATGGTTGTCTGTTCTCTGTCCTTTACTTTCTTGGAAACAAATTGTTTGTTCATTTGTTAGTATTTTTAATGCAGATCCATATGTATATCCTAATGCATGAAAGGATTAGCTTTCTCTGCCACTGACACAGATGATTAGCAATAGTCTGTTAGGTACTCTTTCTGATACAAAACAGTATCACTTGTGACTCCCTTTGTCAGCACTTTCATCCATTGTGAACCATATCCCATAAGATGATAAGCCTTATTATAAACAATACTGATGATGTCAGATTCTTTACAAGTGTTTTTCTCTTGTCTGCATAAATCATTATGTGACATGAATTGTCAGGATTCGGTATTTTCTGTCCTTATGCTAATATGAAAGGTGGAAAGTGCAATGGTACAAGGTTTTCTTTTCTTTTTTTTTTTCCATGTTATACATCCTGCCATATTTCATTGTCGTATAAAAAATCCTCAAATACAGATAAAAATATGGTAGGGGCTATTGCAGCCATGTGGCCACAATAGACCAAAAGTCTGTCGAGGCCATAAAATGCCCTCATAATTTGATTTATACATAGGCAAGTAACTCTGTTGACTTGTGAAAAATGTTCACCATACACCTTTTTTAGTAATGAGTTGAATCTGGCTAAAAATGTTCACCCGGCCCAAACCCAAATAAACTTTTCACATGGCCGCAATAGTCACTCGGTAAAAATACGTCCAAATTCTAGTTTCGGCAATACCAAAACACTGGGGATGTAATTCAAAATTCAGTTTTCTCAAATCTCTAATCTGCTCACTTATTACTGTTTGCCTTCTATTTCTCATATGACATGCAACTACATGAGATAATGTAGCTTTTTCTGCAACCTGTAGTCTTTAATTATGCAAGTCTATCTCGTCCCTCTATTATATGTATCTCTGTGTTAAGTACTTTGAGCTTTCACCCACAGCAAGTCAGTTGCTCTGCATGAGTGACTTTTGCCCACACCAACAAGAAAGTGCTGCCTGCTCATCCTAGCGCTCATATGTTTTTCCTTCTGCGATACTAATCCCAGCTTCACATGACGTTCTGTTGTAACTTTGCTGGAATTTATGGTAGTTGGTTACAAAGTAGGATTTTAATTTCCATTTCAACTTCTTCACTGTTATCTTGATATGTGTAAAACATCATGACATCTTGTGGGTGTTCAGTTGTTGTACTTTATATTTACTTTGTTGAATGGCTTCTCTTTCACTTACCATACATCACTCATAATTCTGTTGACTTATGTCATATATCAAGATGCTGCAGCCATGAGTGCTATGTTAATGTATTCTACACATTATTTTGTTCAACTTTTGAACAGTTTTTCTTAGCATACGAGGGGAAAGTATTTGGCAGCGAAAGGGTTAATTCTAAATTAAGATTTTGAGTACATTTTTTTTTTGTCCTTTGGTTGAGTTAACATGATCATGTGATATGTGTATCAAGCTCACATGGTCTTTGTTAGTGCACCTGTTTTGAAGGTTTACTAGCTAGTAACTTTGCAAGTGATTAGCAGTCTTTTGAGGGATTATAAAGAATCTGTCTATCTCTTCAATAATAGATCTGTAACATCAAACTGATTCTTAATAGCCTGGTGACTTTATTAATAGGAGTAAAAATGTGTATTGTTAGCAGGAGTAAAAAAATGTATTTTTAGCAGCATGGTTGATATCAGCTATGAGCCAAGACACCAGATTATTCATGAGAACAATGAAAAAAAAAATGCGTTATAAATTTTGACTGAAATCCAGACTGGAATGATAGAACATTATCATTTCTTTCCCTATACTTGCCTAAAGAGGTGTCTAGAAATGTTTCATTTTAGTTAGGTTTACTGTTAGTGGGTGTGCCTGATATTGCTACATAACCATATTCTACCATGACACCAATGATGTGGTACTTAGATTTTATTCTTTTTCTTACAGTTTGTTCCCTGCCATATTTACAAGGCACTCCTTATTCTTTTATGGTCTCACACAAAGAACTGAAATACAAATGAAAATCCATATTAGTCTGGTTTCATCAGTTCCAAAACACAGGGTGTGATCTGAAACTCCAGTTTTCTCAAAAGCCTGAATCTAATCACTTTGTATTATTTGCATATCCATTGACATTTATCATGATATATTATGTTTAGAAAGATTTTGAGTGGCCAGAAGTTATTTGTTGAGTTTTACTGAAGCCTAATCACAGAACAGTTGTATAATGATACTAATCTGTGCATAATTCGTTGATATGTACTGAAATATAAAATGCTAATTATGAAGTTATACCCATTTTCCTAATCTCACCTGTTAACCTATTTCTGAATTTTTCATTATCTACATGTCATTGGTTAGTATAACTTTGCCGTATTGAGGAACTCATTAATTGGTTGAGGCTGTGTTATGTATGACTGCCAAGAGTTGCATAGGTATTCTGTTGTCTTTGACAGGTGCCAGCTGTGATGAGTGGTACATGGACATAGACATGCGTATTCACTACGCTATGGAGTTCGCTCGGCTGCGAGGCTACGTCAAGCCAAGCGACAGAGGTAAGAACAGGTGTGATAGCAACTGCTGGAACAGCAATTTTATCTGAATAATATCTTTCACTCTTAAAATTAAGATGGTTAGCATTCCCTGCAACTGATCTTGATAATTTGCCAGTTCTCTGCGAAACTCAAATAATTTTTATTATACATCATGATCATCATAACATGTAACATCATTTTATAAAAATGTCTTGAAATCTGAGACGACTGTCTACCGGCAACTAATCAAATTGTACCTCAAAAAAAGGTTAAAATTATATTAGGAACTTGATATCACTGGCCAAATTTTTTTAACCCTTTTGGAATACAGAAATGTCTTGAGCATTAACCACTATGCCAGTTTTGTGGTTCGTGCTTTAGTAGTAATGATGCAGTCAATCTTGCTTGCTTCGTTCATTGCTACCACTCACTGACAGTCCATGCTTACTGTACATGAACCAAGGCATAGCCATTCTTTTCTTTCCCACTAGCAATGTCAGTCAGAGACATTGGCTGTCATACGGTGTTTCGTAACAAAACAGATTATATGCTGATTTGAGTTCTTATCACTATTCCATATGCCAATTGTCAGCTTGTGGCATCTATCAAAAGATTTTGCCTGCTAGTGCAAAACTCTGTCCAATGGTCAGAACAGTGAATCAAATATAGAAGAAAGAATGGTTAGTGGTTGGCAGTGTCATGGATGTATACGAGAGACCAGTCTTTGAAAGGATCTCATATTATGGATAATAGTGAAGCGGCTTAGACAAAGGCAGCCAACTGTAGACTTACATACCATACCTATAGAAAGGAGATGAAATGTGATAATACTGGGATCATCAAATTATTTAACATATTTACCTCTTCTTTGGGGCATGTATCATGCAGTCATTATTATTTTATAGGAATGTTTAAAAATTAAATTCAATGTAAGAATTAAAAACTGAATAAAGTGATAGTTCTGGCCAAATTGTTTAACTTTTTTGGTTCTCCATCACAGCAACTTCATCCTCATACAGTCATCATCATTATCTTCATCATCATTATATCAGGTCTCTCCATTTACAGCCATTCTAATGATAGAATATTAGGTAGGTTCACCAACATGTACAAAAGCATCGTCATCTCCAACCTGTCTTTCTATTTCTATCATCAGTCATTACTTTGCCATGATTATTAGTCTCATTGTTGTTACTTTCCTCTCAATTGACAGCCATCCTAGTGACAGGGTACCAGGCGGGTCCTGGATCTACCAACACTGTACGTAACATCATCGTGCCCCATCCCAATGAGAAGCCGCACTATCTGAACATCCCACACACACATGAGCATCTGGGACTTTCCGACAGGGAGGACAGTTTCAGTGAAGACGAGCGGGACTTTTGCGACTTCAGAGTGGACTTTTCTTAGAGGGGCATCACTCCAAGAATCTGTCCCTGAGATTGTTTTCAAGGAATTCAGAAAGTGAAAATTTATATGTCATCCACGGGGAAAAATGGCATGGATGTCAAATTTTTCATGTTTGATTGTCAATGGAAAAAAATATGCGTGTACTTTAGCTTGAAGAAAAAATTATTTACTTATGGCTGCTTTGTACCAAGATATTCACATTGAGAATTCACCCCTGTGATTCCTTGATGAGTAATATTCAATTTTGTCAACGAAGTTTCCTTTGACATCCAACTGACCCATTTCATCGGGATGTGTGATATATAATTTTCTATTTATGGAACATGAACTGTTTAAATTCTTTGTTTGTCCTGAGGGACTAATGGATGGCATAGGAAAAATATCTGGCCTCAACCTCTGATTCATTTCTTATCTTCTTTATGTGTCTTGTTCTGGAGGATTGAGAGAAGAAAACATGAGAAACATCCTGATTTGTCCTTTACTAATTTCTGCATTCGTTCTGTTGTCCTTGTATATCTGTATTTCTCTACTGCATCTTCCTCTATTCATTTCTTGTCTTTGTCCAGTATCTTCCTCTGGAGGATTGAAAGAAGTCCTATTTTGTCCTTTATTTATTTCTGCCTTCATTCTCTCATCCTCGTTTACCTATATTTCTCTACTGTGTCTCCTAATGCCTTCTGTTGCCCCTCTGCCTTTGTCCACATTATGATGATCTCTGTGTCATGTATGAAGATATAACTATAATGCAGTTCAGTCAAGAGATAAGAAACACCTTCTCTCACAGAACTCTTTCACCGGTTTTGTTACTCGTATCTCAGATGAATCCAAGTCCAATCCCTATCCATCTCGTTATTGTAATAGATCATTCTGCCAACAGAATCCATCCATGTCAGTATTGCGGTTAACTGTCATGCTGAAACTGCCAGTTTTCTGTCACCAACCCAACAGCTGATTCATAGTTTTTGTTTGCTTGTGATCACTTATGTTCAAGTCTTTGAATCCTGACCCTACCATCTGTCTGCACTAGGCCTCCTGGGGGAAAAAATCATATTTTACAGGTATCGTTTTCCTTTATTGGTCTTCTGTCCCTTTCAGCGTGCATCTGATGGTGTTTGCAATATCGGGAAATGATGTCATAATGTCGTGCTCAAAATGTTTCATACCGACATAAAATGAACCCAAACTTTTCAGAAATAAAAGTTCGTTTGTATTACCTTAACTATCTCCAATATTGCAGATTATTGTGCCAGTCCCTGCAGCAGGTTGATATCGGTGACAAAATGACCAACTTTCCTGA
>JBCEWB010447947.1:0-19928 GCA_039654565.1 Peronia peronii | reverse complement strand
TATCTATCTATCTATCTATCTATCTATCTATCTATCTATCTATCTATCTATCTATCTATCTTTCTGTCTATCTGTCTATCCTTTTTTTTCTTTCCCAGCAACCCAACCATTCCTCTTTTCTCTTCTAATGTTCCCCCTGCTCCTCCGAGTAGAATTTTCTTTCTCTCTCTCTCTCTCCCTCTTTCTGTCTTTATTTCTTCCTTTCAACTTTCTTTCCTTCTTTCTTTCATTATTTGCCACTCTGTCTCTTTATTTCTTCCCCTCTTTCTTTTCGTTTTTCATTCGTCCTTTCCTTTGTTCGTTTGCCTTTCTGTTTCCCGTCTTATATCCTCCTTCCATACCACAGCAGGAATATATCAATAATAGTACATAAAAAAAAAAAAATTCAAAAGTGGTAAAATGTTCCTGAATCCTGGAGAGATACGGCCAAAATCCCAGTTGAACACGTCCAGCGTGCATTGTCGGTGAGCAGGTCCTTCACATCAAAGTCTGGGAAATATCGACAGTCTCAGCATGTGCGGTGAGTATGGCATGGATTGAGCTATCGATATCTTCTACCCCCTACCTTACCATGGATCTTTTAACGCCTCGTTCACAGATCTATTGAGGGTGTTGGACTCCATACATCTAGGCGCAAACCACCTGTCTAACGGCCAGTTTCACGCAGAGTTACCTCACGACAGGAAGCAGTACCGCCCGGGCCTGTAGCTATTGATTCACTCCGTTCCGAGCCCAAAATCAAACATCATAAAAACTGGACTGGTTACACTACATTTGAATTCACCGGGGAACAATTTCCGACCACCTCTTTTAATGAATTCTTCAAATATTTATCCAATCGCAAAATGTCCACATAGTTCACTGGCAGAATCCCCCCCCCCCCTTTTCCCCTCTTTTTTTCTTTCTTTTTGTTCCTGTACGTGTGGTCAGTTTGCCATTGTGACCCCCGTACGCTTGGTTGATATCCTCAGCGACCGTTGCCACCACAAATGGCCCACAACACGGCAGGTGGTCCCAATCGTTTGCAGGCCTGTAATTACGCACCGGATTACAGAACTGCGGGCCACTCACTCGCAGCGAGTGAGCCCTTGAACGAGAGGGTGAGTTCTTTCTTTCTCTTTCTCCGTCTCTCCCTCTGTCTCCGGCGCCTGGGCGAATCAATCGCCGCTCGATTGATTTGACACGATTGGGCAACCTTTATTTTCCCACCTAGTCGGTTACATTGTTGCGAACGCGAGGGGAGCCGGTCAGCTGTACGGACAGAAAAAAATTCCTTGTCTTTGTCTCTGGGCCTGCTCGCGTTATCAGACTCTGAAATCCCCCTCGTCTTTGTCCTCTTAGTACTCACCAGACAGGAGTGTTTGCCGAGTAGATTTGGTAACAAGCCGGATCATGTCACCGATGGGAACTCAGTGCTACCAACACCATATTATTGTTTGTTTTCCAGTGCTCGACCATCAGGATTGTAACAAGCCATATACTATTAATGTAGTACAAGAGAAATCAAACGTTTTTCATGGTCTAACGTTCAATGATAAAAGTATTTAGCAGGGTAAATCGAAAACAAGACGCCTAAATTATGATGTCCCTGACAAATTTTCTACGACATTAAATATTGTCTTGTGTGGGATCGAAAGAAATTGTGGTTTAAGCTCAATAAATCATGACAAAGTCTGGTACATTTAATTTGAAATTGACATTATAATAAATTTTTTTTTCAGAAAAATAGTCCGTTCCAATTCGCAAAATAAATAAATAAATAAATAAATATTTTTAAAAATAAAATTATGATATGGAATAAAACTCACGTTAAACAAAAAAGAAAGGGGGAGGGGGGTGTTATACAGATCTAGTCTGAAAAAGACGGAAACAATAGATTTAGAAGTCATGGAAAGAGGCTTTGAATAACGATGTATTTAAATTCTGTGAAATGTGCGTTACAAATGAGAAGTGAAAGAACATTTTTTTTATCCAACAAACAGAAAAGTTTATCAGAATAGCAGAATAAACCACTTGACTTGCTCACATGTCGTGGACAGGAAAATTAAACACGACAAGTCTTATATGTCTTGCTAAACCTTTGCTTTTGAATTTTTCGATTAAAAAAATATGTATATTACTATTCTATTTATTTTACTTTGTCTTGTTCTTATATAATTTGTTGGTTTATTTCATATAGATTTTGATTTTATAACATCTTATCTTCTTTCTACATCTCTTTATTTCTGACTTTATTCTATCATTTTTAAATTTTTGTTTATTTATTTATATATTTATTTATTGGTTGATTTATTTATTTATTTACCTATTTATTTATTTATTTTGGCTATGCTCCATCCTGACGACACAGCTCGTGGTTCCGTGTTTCTTCCTCTTCTTTTTCACAATTTCCATGAAATTTCTTTTAATTAGCTTTAATCACCATCTTTCAGATGCTTGAGTTCAGTGATGAGGTCATGTAGTTCAGTTAAAAAACAGCGCTACGGTTGAAATGCACAACAATGGGGAACAAAGAGTGAGCAGATTCATTACGTGGCCAGACCACGCTCACCAACAACCTGCTGGGGCTCAGAATAGGCACCGGATTTTTTTTTTCTACCGGAAGAGGGACTAGAAAAGTTTAAATAGGGGATTTATCTAGCATTTTCTCAAGCAGAATTGATTAGGGGGAAGGGAGAGGGAGAAAGGAGGAGGGAGCGGGGAGATGAAAGAACGAGACAGCTTGTTGTGCAACCCACGACAGGGTCGACTGAGGACTGTTTTTGTTCTAAGACATTCTCAAAACACTGAGATAAAGACAGACTAATAGATTCCCCCTTTAACTCCTCCCCCCCCCCTCACACACACACACACGCAAACGTAAGTGCGTACGGAGGTCGCCATGACCGTGTCGGTAGGCGTCTGCTACTCGGCGAGAAACTCACGTCCCGGTTTCTGATTTCAGAATCTGCCTTTTTTTTCAGTGAATCACTTGGCTTCTTCCTGGGTAGGCAAGCCCGACGCCTAGCCTTCCCAAATAAGCGCAAATATATTTCGGATGCCCGTGCGTACGTTACATACGTTAGAGAACCCCTGGCGGTTAAAATAGGATGAAGAGTAGATGGAAACACCGCTGTCCGGGCAAAATTTCCACATTCCAAATTTCTACTCACATTTTTTTTTCAAAGTTGGACCTGCACTTAAAGCCGAGACAATCCTGTTCTCTTGGGGCTGAAAACCTACATACACCCACACACACACATACACATACACACAAACAAAAAAAAATGTGTGCACTTTTACATACGCAGGCATAAAGCCCCGTGTTCAAACATGGTCATGCATGTTTATCAATAGAATAGCCTACAGGGTGAGTGGTGACAGATGAGGAAAGAGAAGGGGAATGGGGGAAGCTGACTACATAATTATGACTTACCAAGAGGGATACAAAGGACTATGTACATGTCGATGTATTCACGCACTGAGTTCGACAAGAGGAGTGTAGGATAAGGACGGTGGAGGAAGAAACTGTATGGATGTATGCAAGTTTGGAATTGATGCTGTGACAAAAGGTGGTGAGTTTTTCTGTCTCTTGACTCCACATCACACCATGACACATTTGTTCATTGATGTTTTCCCTTTTGTTACGCACAAGTGGCTCACATTGTAATATTTGTCTGTATTTTTATGCCATTGTGTACACATTTTCCTCCTGTGAAAAACGAGAATTAAAAAAATAAATAAATACGCGTCATGACGTGATATAGGACTGGAGGGTCAGTGCGTCACGGCGGGTGTTCGTGTCACCTATGTCCGCATCATGTCAGACTGTACCAATGTGAACCAAAATTGGCTGATTTCAATAGCTCTGTAGCCAGAAGAAATAAGCCAATTTTGGTGCAAATTGGTACAGTCTGACGTGATGCGGACATAGGTGACGCGAAGACCCGACGTAACGCACTGACTCTCCAGTCCTATAGATTTAGACCATCTCGATCTAGATCTAGATCTACTTACCGAGGAAGGACGGTGCACATTTTACCATGCATGTTGATGGTTTTTCTTTAAATCTATCTTGATTCATTATGAGACTGCTCAGACATCGATGATGTGGTGCAGTGCCACCTAAATACTGGCATGGCAATTGTAAAATATCCCTGGAAACTAACTTTCTTACTGCATCAGCTTTGAACAAGACCTTACGGACCAAGGGCGCCGCCATCTTGATAAAGAGTATGAAATTGGGCGTAGTCGATGATATCCCTGGATTTTCAAAACTTGATTACTGATACAAACATTAAAAGAAGATCTTTCAGCCACTGATGAATGTATTATGTATCGACAGAATTTCATGTCTTTGTCTTTAAAATAACGAATGAAGTGTAATGACACATTTTCATTTTTTTTAAGTATGCAAAGTTGCACTGTCAATAAAGCGTAAATATCGATATAAGTCTATTCACTATTAATCAGCTCTTAGGGCCGGGAATTACTATGTCCAGAGTACAAAAGTGATTTTTAAATCCATATGAGTAACATCCAAGGGTGAGCACTTGCCTAGTCCAGACATAGTGATGATGAACATAAGATAGGCTACAGGACTTGAGCCACAGATTGATCTAGTGCCAGTAAGTGCCAAGATCCAACGACAGATATTGCAAGCTTTGGTCGGCAGCCATAGAACAGCTCAGTATTGAGTGTATCAGACATAAGCAAGATTCAGATCACAGATTATGTTGTTCAGCAGAGTGGAGAATTTTTTAAAGCAATGTTTAGATAGTCAAGATTCGAGAGGCATATTTTTTCTTTTCATTTTTCAGATAAAGATTTAGATCTAGATCCATGTGTTCATTCTCAGAAAAAAAAAAAAAACAGGATAATATCTAATGCACAACATCATATAGAGGTAGCCTTTGTCTATATCTAGATGTAGAAATTTACTTTAAAAATCATAAATTATGGTTGGTCATGGAAAATATATATCAGTGGCCATAGTGACAATGGTTTTTATCTTGACAACTCCATATTGTCTTCCATCAACTGTACACTCAGATGACTATACACTAGGATTTTGTCTGATATTTTTCATGTAAGATTGAAATTGTATTGTATGTGGATTAAACTAGAAAGATATGATATTTATAGGTTTTCATTTTATTATGTCATGAAGGACTGTTCTGTTAACTTGTTAACAATGCAATAATTTGTAGGTCGCATAATATTATATTCTCCAGTGAGTTTATTAATTTGCATTTTGCATTTGCAGGTTACTTCTATATAGATGCCTGCAGTGAAAGTACAGTTTGGTGGGAAGTGATGCTCCAGACCCAGTTGTCACTGCTCAGGAGACAAGTTAAAACTTCATTCCAGCAGTTTGCCTCTTATAGCAAATCATTGTCACCAAAATTGTACTGCCACTTCCAATATTTCTGTTTAACTGAAGGCCGAAGATCCCTAAGATATACAGCACTTGCTCCAAACTTGTTTTACACAAGCAATTTCAGGATGTTCTCAATAAAAGTAAGTTTCATGAACAGGTAATAAGGCTGTAAAATTAAAACATTGTGACAGTCATTTTAAATATTTATGGCTCTGTCTATTAGACAAAGATTTGATATCTATACTACTTTTGAAAGATAGATTTGCCCAAATGAATTACAGTATATAAATAACCCTGGTCTCTCATTATCTGTTGGATCAATTGCTACAATGTGGCAAACAAATTAATATATTTGTTTGACTAGCATGAATTCAAACTTGTAAGAGAATGTAAGCTCAGAGGAAAAGCTTTTTAAATTTTGTGTCAAAAATATAAAATTCTTTTTTCTGCTCTCCTGATACAGAGACCATGCCGTGTTGGTGATTCAGTGGAAGAGGTAGAGACACCATCACTCCTGGTTTGTTTGAAGAGACTGGACTTAAATTTGAAGAAAATGACAGAGGTGATGGCTGCATACCCAGGTGTATCTTACAGGCCTCATGTTAAAGCCCACAAATGTCCAGTGCTTGCAAAACTACAGGTAAAGCCTTGTACATGAGGCTGTGACCAAAAAAAATGCATAAAGAGCAGAGTGGAGGGTAGAGAAAACCCCTGAGGCAAGGATAGATATGTAACTTCGTTATTTTATAAGTGGCTCATTCATGGACAAGACCATAACTATTTCATTATTTTGTTAGTAAACGGGGCAGCCCTATAATTGGTTTTGTGTCTATGTCGAGGTGCTTTCACAGCTTGGTGATTGGTGAGTTTTATAACTGGACCTCAGACAGCATGGTTAATTTAAACAAAGGCTATTCTACACAATGAAACTTAATTCCTGAACGATCAGCCTTGTGGAAAGGTCACGAGTCTAATCCTCTCACACAAACATATTTATTCCCATTCAACTGCCATGCCGTCAGGAGGAAACTTACTCGATGTGTAAAAAACTGGACTTTGTCAAGCAAAGTCAGGGACTATTAATTTCACTGCCATCAACAAGAAATTTAATCTGGACGGGACAACTGTTGTGGGAGTCTCCAAAGCAGGGGAAAGTTTAAGAGTGCAGGCCAGTGCATGAACTCTGCCCTTAAAACACAAGAGCCTTTCAAGGAATAGCATGTTAGTGAAGTCCTTCATATGTTGAAGAAGCAGAAATTACAGGTTCAGAATGCTCATCTCAACCTGAAGTGCTTAAAAACAAAAGCAAGTCAACTCTCTGAAGAGATAGGCCATGAATGCATGTTGTCAGACAGCTGACCATACAGATTTAAGGAGAGGTATGGCCTTAAATTCAAGAGAGAACATGAAGAGATGCAATCAACAGACATTGAGTTGGCTGAACAGTTCAGAAAGTACAGACTGCCAAAACTTCTAGAAACATACACCCCAGATGCGTTTACAACATGGACAAAATTGGACTGTACTTCAAAGGACCACCTGACCAAGGCAATACTCCCACTGACGAGAGGCTGTTGGGTAGGGGACAAAGGCAAAAGAGTGAGTTACTGTGCTGATCTGCCCAAACATGATTGGTATAGACAAGAGGAAACTTGTTATCATCGACAAATCAAAAAAACTTGATGCTTCCCAACAACTCTTCCTGTTAACTACATGGGCTCAAAAGCACATGGATGACATATGCTATTTTTCAAGAAATTTTGGATTCCTGGAAGTCAGCTCAAGAAGATTCTTCTCTTCCTGGATAACTGCAGTGTGCATCCTGTGCGCATCACCAACATAGAAATTGGTTTTCTCTTCCCCCCCCCCCCCCAAAAAAAAACCCCATCACATCTGCTATCAGCCCATGGATATGGGCGTTATCAAAAATTTCAAGACTATTACAAGACAAAATCAACAGCAGAGTCATTGTTGAGTTGAATTTAGATGAATCATTTAAAGCCGCAGCAGCTATGAAGAAGAAAAACCTACTGGATTCAGTCTACCTAGTGAGCGATATCTGTGCTGCAGTGGAAACACAGACGAATTGTCAATTGCTATGAGAACAGTGGTTTCAAGGCACCACAGAGGCATGGCAGTGCACAAGAAGAAGAAATTCCAGTTCCAGACAACTTGACACTACAGGAATTTGAAGAGATTTTTATACAGGATGAGGACTTGGAAGTTTGGCACACTCACAGAGGAGGAAATTGTTGCCATGAAGAGATAGAGGACAGGGTATCTTGAGGACAAAGAGGAGGAATAAATTACAAAGATGGTGAAAGAATCCATAAATCTGAAGCTGTTAATGTCTCCTTTCAAGAACCGCACCTTTGTACAATTAAATGGAAAGACAAGCCTCCAGACCTATGTCAGTGCACTTGAGAAAGAAATTCACAGATCATTTCACAACCACTAAAAACAAAACCATCAACCAGTATTTCCACCCAAATCAATAACCCCACAAAATACAAAAGTCATCCCCCCCCCCCCCCAAAAAAAACCCCTTAAACACACACACACACATACATGAATTGGTCAAGGAGGGATAGTACCTTTTGGTGGGGGGCATAGCCTGAAGCTACTGGTTCCCACTTGCTCCATAACAAAAAATTAAAAAAAACAAAACAAAACACAGATGCACGCATACAGGAAATGTACCTTTGTCAGTAAATAGGTCATCTACAGATCACGTCAGATGGTGAGGCAATCAAGGGGGATAAATCATGAAGAAAATTGTCAAATGAGTTGCGTCCCTTGAAATCTGCGAAAGAACCTGTTCGCCTAACAGCCCACTTAGTTTTGTCTCCTGGTGACTAGGCTCTTGTGGGAGGCCACCATATCAATAAGGAAGTTGGTCATGATGTTATGTATAATCAAAAAACGCATGAGCCTATTGTCACAACTTGACATTCATCATGCAATCCACTGAAATGAGTCAGACCTGAAAAGAGATCTCACTGAGAATAATGGATTTTACTGGTTTTAGGTGACAGGAGTTCATTTTGAACATGGATATTTTGGCATACGAATATTGTCTCTAGATAAGTTTGCTCTGAAAGTAAAGCACATTTCATCAATATCCATCTCTAATCGTATTAATGTCAAATTAGGTAAAACACTTTTTTTTTTGCCTGATAATAAACTTCAAATCCTACAATGATCATCACATAACTAACAATTTCATGCTGAATACATACATTGGAATTGTCCGCATTTTGTTATGTTGGATAATGTAGGGGTTGAGGTTTGTGTTTGGCAAAAAATGTTTTTGACTTAGTTTTGTGCTCACATGATTAGTGTCAGACATTGATGATTTTGACACCAATAGACCTTTACATAAAAATCTGACATCAAACCCATTTCATGACATTTTGGGATCAGAATGAGTCAGTTAGATTGCTTTCCTTTGCCAAGTATTAGCAGCGTAGGACAAACATTGCAAAGAAGGAGAAAATCACTTTTTTTGTCTTGTTATTTGAAACACATGGTGCAAAAAATTTTGAAAAAAAATATCTCGATAAGAAAAGAACATTTTCATCACACAGTAAATTTTTCAAGCAAAAAAGTGATTTTTCCCTTCTTTACATTGCTCGTGTTATACCTCTTGTACTTGACAAAGGGAAGTATTTGACTGACGGTCAAAATGGCTCATTTAAACGGAAAGCTCAGCATGGAAAGATGTGGCGCATGACTACATAACTGTTAGCCAGCCTACTATCGTTGTGAAGGATGAGTCCTTGGGCCATATTCTGCAAGTATATGAGATGCGACAGGATGAAATTAGGCTCTCGTCAAATTTTGAGCATATAGAGTTATTGGTATCACTGTGAGGGTTATTCATTTTCCTTTCTTTGTGTGAAAAAATTTTTGTTCTGCCTTATATAGAAGCTGAGTTACTGGCAATTTAAAATGATTGGGGTGACTGTAGCTGCAGCTGAAATTAGTGAGAAAATAGCCGATCAGTTTTGTTATCCCTATTAATGCATATTAGGCCATGCCACTAAATTACAATTTTGGGGCTTTAACTCAATCTATTTCAGCAAATTTAACTCTGAAATGCGTTTGAAGATTGATATAGAAGGGTTCTGTGAAGAAAAAAAAATTGCGTTAAAAATTCATTCACTGACTGAAAAACACCTGATTTCTCCAGTCACCTCAGTTTGACGAGCGCCTGATTTCATTGTGTAGCATCTCATATTATTTGTTTCTGTGCAGATACAATCTGGGGCCAAAGGTGTTTGTTGTCAGACTCTGACAGAAGCTGAAGCAATGGTGGAAGGTGGCATAGAGGATGTTTTCATCTCAAATCAGGTGACAACCTTTGTCCAAGAATAGATGTAATTGATCAGATGTTTTAACTGAATAAGATTGAAACTGTTTCCAAATTCTAAGTTTTTGAGCCTATGTGGAAAATCATGAATAAGTCTATCACATGTCTGTGATTTTCTTATGAATTTATTTTATTAAGCTTGTAATGAATTTATAATTCCTATTAGATGACATGTTAGTGCACTTGCCATTTCTCAAAAGATTTTAATTTTTCTGGCATTTCTGTAGCTGCTGTCACTGTTATGCATATTTTATCACTTTAAATGAAACAAGAATGTGAACACAAGTTCGGTGGAGTAAATTCAATGCCTAAAATGTTGCCAATTTGTGATGCTAAATTGAAGACTGTTTTCATTCTTTCCTTTTCACACCTTTTTTTTTTTTTCATTGTCACATTTTGTCTCATCTTATTAATTGTGAGAAGACTTTCCTTTTAAGGACAAATAAAGTTTATCTTATCTTATCTTATTGCCTTATCTTATCTTATTAGGTTTTGGGTAAGCAGAAACTTCTCAGACTGGCTTCCCTGGCTAAGCATGCCCAGGTGTCCCTGTGTGTGGATGATGAGGGAAATATCGAAGATCTCAGCAAAGCAGCAGCAACACTAGAGGTCAACTTTGACCTAGTCATAGAAGTAAACGTTGGCCAGGACAGGTAAGGATAAAAACTAATTTAATATTGGCCACAGAATAAATTGTGTCTGTAGCAAAGCAGGATTGTAAGAACCATCTCTTTTAACAACAGACAAACTGAACTTCAGTGTCTGCAGAAGTGCAGTTTTGGAAAATACATACAATCAGCCTGAAAGATTCTGTTTTCAATCCAAGAAATGCTGTTTTGATTCTCAGCCATGTTGACTGTCACTGAAACTTCTATAATTATTCTTTAACAGGATCTTGGTTGATCGAAGTGTGGATCATATTTCATCAACATTGATCTCTTAATTGTTTATTGGATGACAGTTTAGCACGTTGTTATTATATATCAACACACCAGTGTATTGTCACCATGTGAAATCATAGATTTTCATTACTTCATAAAGGCCTCCAAAGAATGTTTTTTTTTCACAATGCTTTAATGATTCTCCTGGCACAAGAATTAAGAACTGACATTAGTAGTTGCTGAGATGTGCATTGCAGCAGCATGTTGTCCAGGATCTCTCCAGGTGCTCTTAACTTCATCTTTCAATTTTGCCTGATACATTTCATCCTTGTTTATGATAATACTCAAAAACTCATGAAGCTTGTTAAGTTTCACACTTCCGCTTCATTTGCATGAAATATTTCCAGACACATGTTTTGTTATGGGATAGAATGTGCGAGATCAAGAGGAGTTAACCAGTATATTCTTACTCGACTGATTTCTCTGTTGTAACAGATGTGGCGTGGAACCAGGAGATGATGTGCCTAGACTGGCCAAGAAGATCCAGTCTCTTCCCAATGTGTCATTCAAAGGGATTCAGTGCTATAATGGGTGAGCACAGTGTTGGCCCCTACATCCCTAGGGCAAATAGGAACAGTTTCTCTTAGCAGCCACCATAACAGTGGTAAAAGGAAAAGCCTTAGAGTCTGAACTATTGAAAATATTCATCAAGCCACAGAAGTTAATGATTCTTTTAATACATTTAGAGGCAGAGGAAGTTGCTTTGTACAGATGTCCACAGTTTGGTCATAAAGGTTTCATCAAACATAGATATGACAAGTGCATGCAATATGATCCCTCCTTCAATAAGATTATTAAAAGTGCTTGCTCAATCACTGGGGTTAACTGTATGCAAGGACTGTTTTCATTTCTAATTGTCAGTGATATAGTCTTGATTGGGGGTTTTAATATAAAAGCAAAATGGTGTTCACTATTTTTAATAAACTTACTCAGTATTTATTTCCTCAAGCTTTGTCCGTATAATTCAGCTAGTAAATCTTGATATGAAATGTGTTATTCTGGAGGGCAGTAAGTCTGAGGGTCAGGTCTCTCTAATGTTGTATTCTGTATGCCACAGAGAGCATTAGCAGTAGGAATATTCTTGTTCATGTAGGACATCTTCCTTATCGAAAAAGATTTTCATATTTTAAATGAAGTGAATTTCAAGACAGATTTGTCAACTAGTAATTAACTCCATGCATTTAAAAAACAAAAAAAACAAAACAAAAACAGAGAATTAATAAACTGCAGTAGCTGGAAATATTGGAGTGCCAAAGTTTTTAGCCTATTGTGGAAAAAGAAAAATAGATATTGTTCTAGTTTCTGAGTTCCTAACGTCTCAAATTATATGTTTGGCAGATGGAATCAACATATCCGTGACGCTGGTGACAGGCGAGCAGCTGTGGAACTGGTCGCTGAAAACTCAAGGAAAGCTTTGAAAGTGAGAAATCTCTATGAATTTATCTCCAGTTACACATTGCATTGTGGATAGTGCCATCTTAAGTTCACAGATTGATATGCAGATCCTGAACCACTTCACTGCTATGCCAAAACTGCATTCCTGCCCAAGGCATTACTGATATAATCAGTTTCCTTTGCTCCATCCATTGCTATTCCCCATCTGCACTCAATCCTGCCCACTAGGCATGAGCCAGTTGGCACCCATCCACTACTTTTCTACAGGCAATTAGAAGTGTTAACTGTCATTCAGCATTCCTAATTGTTACACGAGGAAGCTGATTATATGTCCGATTTGGAGTCTTGTTGCCACCTCATCTGCCACTCATGAGCTTACAATATATATTGAATGATTCTGTCTATAGATGCAAAACGCTGGTCAATGGTTGGAACAGTGGATAAAGGGGAAGAAGATATGATTAGTGGAGGATTGAACATAAATGTACCATATACATTTGCCCTACACATGAAAGACGGAAATTTAGATGTATCTTGTACTATTGGTAGCAGTGGAGTGGTTAAATAAGAATTATTATGGTTGAAATCTATACGTCAAGTAACAGGATTACATGAGATGATGAATTATAGAAAACTAACAACAGTAATACGCAGTCTAATGTTGTGATTGTACTGGTTACGCAGATATTGCATTGAACTGATTCTGTAGTCATAGGTAGAGTGAAGATAACGTGTTAGAGATGACAACTTAACATTAAATAATATGAGTGTTTACAGTTCTTCCTGTTCTGTTCCACCACAGATTCTGAAGGACAACGGTATTGAGTGCAAGTATGTCACAGGTGGTGGCACAGGTACTTTTCATTACGAGGCAGCAAGCGGGGTCTTCACAGAGGTTCAGCCAATATCCTTTCTCATATTACCTTTCGCAACAGAAAATGTTGTCAGTGACATACATAATCCATTGCATTTGGCGAGATCTTAATCACACAGGATTATAAGAGGCTGATTCAAGGGAAAAGTGTCTACGTAAAGAGTGAAAGTGATTTATTCAGCTGATTGTTTTCATTAATGAGAGTTTTTTCTTCAGATTGTAAAGTGTGAACATTTTTCTGAGGCAGGTACTAAATATTTTATAATTTCATTACATAAAGTGAAGAAGTAAAAAAAAAAAATTAAAAATGTATAATATGCAATCTTCAAACATGTTGAGGAAGCCTTGCTATTCATAGTAAAATGAGCTTAATGAAATTATACTTCATAGTATCTGTACTCTGCTTTGATAATTATGTGAAAATGGTTTGGTCCAAGAACTTCACTACTGAACATGAGTAAATGATGATGAGAAACTGATGAGAAAGAATACAATAAATATTATGTTAATAGCTTATTTGGGAATGTGACTTTCTTTTCTTTTCTTTCCTCGTTCTTTTTTTCTGAATTTGTTTTCCTTGACAGCAGTTACGGCTCATACATCTTCATGGATGTGGATTATGGAAAGAATCTTGATGAGACAGGACAATTCGTCTCAGAGTTTGAGCAGTCCCTCTATGTCTTAAGCACAGTACAAAGTGTTGCCGTAAGTCTTTCTGGTATTAATCTCTGAAGGGAATTTGTTTAGATATTTTACATAAAGGAAACATAGTAATTTGAAATTCATGTGATACATGGTAGAAGGATGAATTATGTTAGCTGTCCCAATAAGAACAATTAAAACTTATCACTTATCAAAATATGTCTATCATTTAATTTGGCACATTTTACCAGTTCTAAACATTTTCCTCCTGTCATCTGGTTTCTGTTATAGAGCTATTATATATGATATTTTTCAGCCGGGGAGCAGAGCTGTCCTGGATGCTGGACTGAAGGCTGTCAGTCTGGACTCGGGTGTGCCAAAGGTAAAACTACAGTGCTGTGATCATGTTGTAGTTTGACCTCCTGATGGCTTAATATTTAGTTGGTAACCCAGTAGGCAGTTGCATTCTCAACCAAGATCACCTTGGCTCCACTTCAGATTATACTGGCCCCAAGATTTCTTAAACCGAATACCTAACATTTCAACCGTTAACATGATATTTACTCCCTTACGAAAGAGTTGATATTTTTCATGGCATGCAAGCTGTTATTCCCTATTGGCACATAATTGTGTGTGTAATTCTCATTCATATTGGAACTGATTGTATAAAAAAAAAAATCAAAACACTGGGCCCATAACTACCAGAATTTCTACAGCAAATCTAGATACATTTAAACCATTCATGTCAAAACAAAACAAAAAAAATGCCTGGACTGAAGATCTTCAATTAACAACAGTCATTTAGCAAATATCTCTTGGGCAAGATTGTATTTTAGTAAACAAGCCTTCATATGGAATGTTTTACTGTGAGCTGACCTTAAAATTTTTTACTTCATATTCTTACCACCTTATTATGGGTGCAAGAGTTTTAACTCCTTACCTGGTGTGTCAGAAGAAGAAAATATTGTGTTCTTAAGTAGTAAAACACATATAGAATATAGATAGTAATTGTTGGGGTTGTCAGTTTGTACTTTCCAGTTTGCAAATTTTAAAAATGTAAACGGGCTCGATTGCCTTGTTATTGTTTATGGTTTTATCCTTCCAGCTCTACAGGCATGAGAATCTGACATTCAATAATGGAGGGGATGAACACGGCATTGTCAAACCCAGTGGGGACCTGCAGGTATTTTTTGTGGCTTGTAGCTGTTGAAAAACTAATACTGAATTTGATTCTCTTTATCTCTCTCTTGATGTTGCTTTGTCTGTTGTTGTTTGTTGTTAATTGTCAGATCGATCTGTGAGTATTATAGTGAAATCCAGTCGTGATTGGAGGGTATTACTTCTGTGGTGTAGTTGCGGAAAGACCAGTATTCAACTTTGTTCTCTCTCTCTCTCTCTCTCTCTTTTGTTTTGTCTTGTTATGTGTGTGTGTTTTTTTATTATTAGATCGATCTGTGAACATTCTAATTTTTGTCCTGGAGTTGACTTTTTTATTCTTTAGATGAACCTCATGTATGAACAGCTTTAGTAGGCTGTATGATAAATTGATATGTATGTAGTGCCTTATGTTGATAGCTTAGTAAGCTGCCATTGGATAGTCTTATTGGTCTTTATTTCGATTTATTTCACTAGGTTGGCGACCAGGTGTGGCTTATACCAGGTCACTGTGACCCCACTGTCAACATGCATGAATGGATCGTGGGACTGCGGGATGGTAAAGTGGAGAGCATCTGGCCTATCAGTGGGCGAGGGCCAGGGGTCTAAGTAGCCTGTGTCTCCTTTCAGGATTTCACCATGATGAAGTCTTGCAGATGACAGGATTTCCTTCTTGTGATGATTGCCAATTTGTAGTGCAACCCACGAAATGCATTTGAAATCACATTTTTCAGATGACATAGATGTATTAATATGAGTGAAAAGAAAAATGAGCATACAATCAGAACCATTCACTGTTCACGTATGGAGCATTTCAGTAGTTTTTAGTCTTGAGCAAAAAAACTATTTTATAGAGTAGTTATCATCGTATGGTGATAAAAATCATCTTGTTGTAACATTTTTGGAAAGTTTGTATTATGTTAGAGAGAATAATTTAATTGCTGTGATCTTTTCCTATGAAATTGTTCAACTTCAATTCTTCTGCTCCTTTTATAGCCACGTCTTTGCCATATAAAGAACCGTCGAGATAACCTCCACCAGGAGATTGAAAGACGTATTTAGAACGTAACGTAACCCATATACATAAAGCAGATCAGTAAAGTTGAATAAAGTTACTTTCGCAGATATAAAACAAAATGCTTTTTAGTCTTTCTATTGGTCAAAATAGTTAGAAATAACCAGAGAACATAAAAATGGGCTACTTTTTCACATCTCATGATAAAACAGGTGTGCCCTATTTTGGTCTATACATGGGTAACGACTGATGGGGACGATACTTTGATTTGTTAAAAAATTGTTCAGCCATAATCCCACTGTGTTGGAGTGGTCATGGTCAAAATTTAAGTCAGTCGCTACAGAAGTTTCTTTTCATGTCTGGCTCGATTTTTTTTTTTTTATAAGAAAAAAAAAACGAACTGCCTCTGACCTTAGAATAAAACGCTATGAATTATACATAAGTATGAAAGCAATTCCATGAACAGTTGAGATTTACATATTTTGTTTACCTTAATAGAGAGGTGTGGTTAGGATTTTTCTAAAGTTCATTACAAAAACAGAATGAGAGGCCATCTCGTTGAGCCAAATTCGCACACCGAATATTCGACAGGTTGATGCAAAAGAGTTAATATTATGATACTATAGTCAGTGAAATTCATCCATATGTGACATTTGACTCATTCCACTTGGTTGCACTAGATTTTTGTTTGATTTTCTATCTCAGAGTGAACTTCATGCAAGAGCACTTCAGGTTTCCTCTCTATCCACTTCACTATCAAAATTTCAAATTTTCATGAAATATATGTTATTGCTAATTTTTCATGTGCCTGTTGGCTGTTCCTCACAGTTGTGGGATAATTGTATCAGTGCTGTCAAAGTTTCAGTTTAGGAAGACAGCATGCTAAAGCTTCATAGCTGCTCCTTTTTATTTACGCTGCTGTTTTGAGACAGCCAGTACTGAGGAGAGAAAACATTCCATAATTTTATCTTTTCCGGTTATTGAGTATGCTTAACTCCTAGTCACAACCTCTATGGGCGAGAGGGTACATTGACATGTTTTATCAATAATTACTAAATCAGTCTCAACCATGGAAAGCCTGGTATATGTATTCTACTTTATTAACTACATGTTGATGTTATTCTGAAATATCAATTGAAAAAACTTTTGTTAATATACAGTTTCTCTCACAAAAATCACTCATGCATTTCAAAAGTCTGCATTTATTGTGATGTAAATTACTGATGTTAAAAACAAAAACATGCATTTTTTGTTTTATTTTGCATTGCATATTGTATTCCATTAACAGTTCTTCAGAAAGCCACATATTGACTGATTGTCATTTGTTAGATGTTTGTGACAATAGTTTGTACTTAATCTGTTGCATATTTTGTCACATAAGTCAAATAAATAAGTATTTCCACATTGTTTATACTTGATGAAGCAAACAGGGTGATTTCTATACTGTTTTCTTAATGACAGCCTAGTAATTTCCAGGGTATTGACTATCATTCAAAATTCTAATTAAATTGTGAAAATAATTTATCTGCCCTAGTTGTTTGGCCACTGTTTGTCCAAGATTACAAATGTTAATGGTTGAAAGTGGCATACATATATTATGTTATATTTGTATATATTTGCAGTTAGAGTTGGCTAACAATACTAGGCTATTATGTTGATATTATTCTCTTGATATTATTATTATTGTTATTGTTGCTGTTATCATCATCATAAGTTTTGTTATTTTATATAAATGTCAATCAGTGTTTAACTAAATACATTAAAATAAAAAGATTTTAAAAATTTGGAGAAGTTAGATATTGACATCGATCAAACTGATTGAGGGCCAAATTTTGAAGGCCAGTGGACTCTTCATCAGAGTGTAATTATCATCATTATTATCATTATCGTTTTTATTGATATTATTATTACGCTTACTATTGTTTTTACACGTGTATTTTTTTTTTCAATTTACTTGTCATGAACATCGTCGGCTTTACATTTCTCAAGTTTTGTTTGTCAGAAAATAATGGAAATTACTTATCACAGAATTTTGATTATCAGCACCAGTTCATTGTCATTGTTCACTGTTTATATAATTAACATATTATATGTGATCAGAATAATTTTTCATGATGTGAGCAAGTCTTTCAAAGAAATCTATATCTTTCATCATATTCATTAGAGATTTGATCCAAATTTGAATACTAAAGTTACACTGTGTGGCAGTTGCAATGTGTGACTCCTGATTTTCAAAACAGAAATGTCTTTTGAGTATTTCTTATTACTGAAGAAACAAATTTCTCAATTCATTTTTTTTTACTGTCTTATCTCTGAAGAAACAAAATTCTCTTTTTTTTTTTTCAAGTATTGCTATCACTAAAGGAAACAAAATTCTCAAGTCATTTTCATTTTTTTCTTTTTTTTTTTTTTAAAGTATTTCTTATCATTGAAGAAATAAAATTCTCAATTCCTTTTTTTTTTCAAGTATCATTGAAGAAACAAAATTCTTAGTTCTTTTTTCAAGTATTGTTTATCACTATTACTTATCACAAAATTCTCCATTGGTTTTTTTTTTTTTGAGTAATTCTTTTCACTGAAGAACTCTCCATTCATACTAATCAGGCTAATCTGTTGTTTGCTGTTTGGAAAAAAATTTGCAATGCTGAGTATGAGGATTATATACCTCTGACCAGAACAGTTTTTTGCCACTTCTGGGCTCAACATTGCTACACAAAATGAATATATAATGGTAAAATTTCGGAAATACTTTCTTCTATTTTTTTCCTTTTTTTTTTTAAACGTTTATTGTATTGTTGTTTACCTGCATTTATTTTGTTGCTATAAACCAAGCTGACAAAGATTAAATCGAAGGAGAACAGAAGTAACTTTGTTACACATTATTTGTTGTGATTGTTTCATGTCTATAAATGCTGTCACTGAGTAATGCCTTCACTGTTAAAACAAAACCATTAAATACCAAGAGCAGTGGTCTGGTGATCCCATGCGATTGAATCTGACTGAAGTAACCCCTTGGGATCTCAAATAGTTATTGACTCAAACATGCTTGACATCAACCTAAACAATGTATGTAAAGAAAAAAAAAAAATAGAATTGCTGAGAGGGGTTGACTTCAAGCACGAATTTACTTTAAGTGAATTGACTTTAAGTGGAGTGCTTTGTATTATATTGTTCTTTCCCTGCATTTGTTGTGTTATTTGCCAATTTGCTTAAGATTAAATTGAAGGAAAACATGACTTACTTTGTTAGATGTTATTTATTCTTTGTGATTATTCTATGTCTATAAAAGCCATGATATAATAGTTATAATAGTAACATACATTGATTGCCTGAACCAAATACATGTATTTAATTCATAATCATCTTTTACTAGGTGACATAAGTGTTATTATAATATTTATTTGACATTCATTTACCTATGATATTTATGCCTCTCAGTATGTCACATATATTAATATTTACATTATTAGTTTAACATTACATTATGTTTGCCATGGTCTCATCCAGTGATTGAAATGGCGGCTTCTCTGTCAGCTACTGTGGAACTATACAAAATACCATATTCATTACGTCAACATCAGTTCAGTGAAACTTACAACTAATTGCTGTACCATACACCATAGATTGATGAATTTGTTTATAATAATAACAATGATTCAATGAGTGATGCCTTCACCATTAACAAAGAGCCATTAAATACCAAAAAAGCAGAACCAGTGATGATCCCAATGCAGTTGAGTCTGGTTAAAGTCAGCCCCAAAAAGGAAGTTGTTGATTTCAAACAAAATTGGCATTAACCAATGCAAAGATATAAAGGAAACAAAATATTACCACTGCCAAGAGGGATTGACTTCAAGCAAGAATTCACTTTAAGTGAATTGATGTTAAGTGGAACATAATATATTTTTGTAGATGCTTATAAAATTTAATCATATCAGACAGAGAAGATAATGATGTCCCACAACTGTGGCCTTTTTCAGTACTAATTTAAGGGGGCTGGGTCCTGAAACGTGGATTTTGCTAAAAAAATGCGATTTTGGGTTTTTGTTTTCTCTTAAAAGCCGTGCCTTTTCTGCGTATAAAAATGGTATCAAAAAATGGATATGTCCATTCTAATGTGTTTGACCAATGGTCATTCAACATTAGGCCTAGTCTACTGTCAACCAGGATTTGGC
>JBCEWB010447726.1:0-12638 GCA_039654565.1 Peronia peronii | reverse complement strand
AATGTATTGCAAATAGATATTATTAGAAGATGACTAAGTAATTTGAGCATACACACTCTCAAGCATGCACAGCACGCACACAAATCAGCTATCAAGGTTAGAACATCTTCATAGATGTGTAGTTCCGATATAATTGTGGCAATCACCTTTGGCACACTTAGATTTTTGTATACATAAGTCTTACTAGAAGTGGCTTGGGATGAAATTAATTTCAATTATTCAACTGCGTTTTTTTTTTATACTCATACATATTGCCTTGTTTCAGTGTTTCTTTCCCCCTCCATCACAAAACATAATTTAAATCAAGCTGCTGATAGCAAGGAGTCACATCTGACTGAAGCTTTTCAGTAAGGGCTGTAAGTACAAAAGGTTGGGATCACAGCTATATTTGATACACTGCTTTTAAAGTAAATGTAATTGGCTCTTGCGATTAGTTGATAAATACAAAGCTCAAATATAGCGTAATGTGATGTGGTCTTGCTCATCATTGTACTATCATTGCTAAGCGCTACATGAGTTTTACCTACTACCTACTGTGTACCAATGGACAGACTCAAGGTGTTAATTGAATTTTGGGCTCCCCCATGACTAAAAGTATCGATACATTAGTGAAAGAGGCCTATCGTATTTTTCCTTCCTGGGCGCGGTGTTTAATTTCCTTCTTCTAACCAGCTATTCATTATTAATTATGGATCACAATAAGGGTCATCAGGGTTTTAAATCTTCCATTTAATTTAAGGATACAGCCACAATCAGGCAGACACATACCCTTGACATTTCAATTCTGAGGTGTTAAAGTCGCCATTTTTCATTTGAATGATTTTCCCAAGACATGTAAACTTATAACAAGGAAATCATCACAGGGAAATCATATTGCAATTAAGGTCTAGATTGCCATTTCTTGGACATAAACAAATATCATTATTGCAACAATGACTACATTGACAGTTTTAGCCAACACGATTTGTTCAGCAGCCATGTCAGACTACTTATTCACAACTTGGAATGACAAGTACTGAGGTGAGAATTTTGTAAGAATTTATTTTGAAAAAAAAAAAAAAAAAGTAATCTGTGGTCATATGATATTCTAGTTCCTCCAATTTTACATTTTCGATGTTTGAATGCTTGTACCTTGAAGTTTGGTTCATTCCCTGACTTTTTTTGTTTGTTTGTTTCTTTCTTTTCATCTGGACCCTTTCGACCGTGCATCAAGTCACAGTGTGTGAAATGCAACTTAAGTATGTAACAAAAAAGTAGACATTAAAATTTCTGGCTGTTGTCATCATCCTGCCAGTCGCCAAGTCTTCAACTTTTTTTCTGCATAGAAACTTCACTTTTACTAAGTTATTGAGAAACTGAAACTGTGAAATAGTTATTCTACCTTTTCATGAAAACAAATATTGCGGTCAAAAACTGATTTAAAACTGAAGTGGCTATTTTCATTGAACACTTCAGGTTAAAGGCAGTGGTTTTCAAGACTTAGGAGAAAAGCACGGTGAGGCATACAGGGACTGCCGAAAAAAAAGTTAACAGGATGTCAAACTTCTTACAAACATAGGAAAACAAACTTTTTGGTTGTTGTGAACTTCTTGCCCCTCCCCTCCCCCCACCCCCTTTTTCTCCTCTTCAACTCCCCCCCCTCCCAAGGTTTGAATCTTCTCTGCATGAATACTCGAATTTTACTTCTTTTCAATGACTGTTCAATAGCCCTTGCCTCTATTAAAGGGAAGTAAGCGGGCTGGTGACAAAATAAATCCTGATTCACACAGCTTTCAACAGAAGTATAAAAATTATTCCCTTCCTGGGTGTGGAGTTAACCTTCTCACAATTATCACTGTAAAGGGCTGTAATGTTGTACTTCTACTGTAGCCGAGCGTATAATTATTCGGAATCAAGATGTTGGCGAAAAGTCGGGAGCTATACCAATTGCTGACTTGATAGAAGGTCAGAAAATGAGGAGTTTCAGGCATGTTGATGGACAGAGAGGCTGAAAAGATGAATTGGAAACTGACACTTTAGAAAACCATAATCTTGTCAACATAAGATGGAGTGATGTCTCTCTGTGCTGGCTGAACACAGGCGGGACTGGTCATTTCTGGTGCCTCATAATTATGATTCAAAACGTTTGTTTTGTTCGTGCTGGGGTTTATTGGCACATCAGCACAATCACGGCTATATTGTGCCAAACTCAGCAAGATGTGTTTACATGTCAAGAGGAAGAGAGGAAAGAGCAGGATAGAAGATAGGAGAAAGGAAAGAGAGACAAGAGATGTCACCCGTGGAACGTCCAGGATGGCATTCCATGGGAGACATCCCACCGATGGCGGGCTTTCACCACCTGCAGATGGGAGCAAAGAACCTACTTATATTCCCCGGGCCCCCGCAGGGGAGACTTGAGACGTGAAGGAGCCACAAAGTCGAAAGCAAACATGCCAAAGCCACCTGAAATTTGTTTTCTTTTATAATATGCATATGCATGTAGCTTTTCAACCCTGAGAAAGTTGGAATGTCACGACTTTAAATGTCTGCTCAGTTTTGGTGAGGAAAATTTCTGGAGTAGAAATCTGGAATTTCGAAAGTTTACCAGGACAGCAGCGTCTCCACCTACTTTTCATTCAATTTTTTCCCCAATGGATTTTGAGAAAAGAGAGAAGGTAAAAAAAACAAAACAGGAAGAAACCATGGGCAAAAAAAAAGAAAATGGCCACAAAGGATAATGCAAGATCAGTGCTTTTTGAGTACGCGCCTCGAAAATCTGTGCTCTTACAATGAATGGTCTGTAAGGTGATTGATAGAACGCAGCCGATACAAGGAATCTGAAACTTTACAAATTGTGAATATAAAACGTGAAGATGCAGAACATAATATAATTACAGACCTACACTTTGACTTCCAGTAGTCCTACATCCATTACTGCTTTCTCAGAAATACATGTATACTGGGCATCTTCAATTCCATTCTTTCATATACAGGTACTCACTAATTTCTTTCTTTCTTTTTCTTTCTTCTTTCTTTCTGTCTTTCTTTCTTTCTTTCAGATGTACACTAGTCTTGCTTTTATTCTTTCAAAAGCACATTGATCATCAGTTTCTTTTAAAGCCAAAACAAGAAGCTAAATCTTTATTCAACTGGAAAACATTCTGTTCGTGAAATTCTCTATTTCAGCCAAGACAACGGCCTTAAATTTTTTTTTTTTTTAAAGGAAACACATTGTTTATAAAATGTCTCTGTGCTCCAAGCTGCTTTCGGACAATAGTACACATACTATCACAGTAACTTTCTCGAAAAATCTGTTACAAAAGTGTTTGAATCTGATGAGGAAATAAATTTAACCAAGATGTTAGGCGGACAAAGCCACTATGACCTGGATAAAAAATCTATCTGACAAGTCCTAATTACTACATCATACAACGGAAGTACCGGTATTAAACTTGTTTTTCTTTTTTTTTTTGTTATGCATATAGTCTTTCACTCTTGATAAAATAGAATTATCTTAGCGTTAAGTATGGTAGAAGTTTGCAAATTCGGAAATTTTGCCCAGACAGAAGTGCTTCGGCCTACTCTTTATCCTATTTCTAACTGCCAAGGCTTCTTCTCTTTAATGTGCTTAACATACACATGGAACCTCCAAAATATATTCATTCTTATCCGAGAAGGCTAGGCGTCGACCTTCCCTTTACAAGAAGTCAGGGACCGCTGAGTCACACACACACACACACACACACATACACACACACACACACACACACACACAGACAAATTTGTAATCTTTGCCATCCCCTGGTAGGATTCGAAACAGTAACACTTTTTACATTGTCACCGAGAAGCAGACGCCTAACCTCTCGGTCACAGTACAAAACTGTTTCTTTCCTGGCTGTTGATGTAGCCCTAAGACAATTCGATTGGGTATGAATTGAAGTATTGTGGATTGTACTGTAGCGAACGAAAAAAAAGGAGGTTTGGGGGGAAGGGTGTGCATGACAATGCCATTATGATCTGCCTAGAAAACGTGTTTGGCATGCCATAATGGTTCATAAAAATAGAATTATCTTGGCGTTAAGTGTGTAAGCAAAAACCTGGGAGTCCCCGGCGGAGTGTTTGTACCGCCTGCTACAAATTGAACAGTCATTGATGTTTGCTACCGCTCCTCCATGAGATCCGAGGACAATTGTCCCTGGTCCCATGCATTTTTTATATATTTTTCTATGTCAGTGGTAGTGAAGAGTTTGGAGTGTTTGTATCCCCTACTCTAATAAAATTAGACGGGAATTTCCAGCCGTTCGGTTGATCGGAAAAAAATCTATTACTACAGGACCAGAGCACACAGTAAAAAGACAACATGTGTCGTTTCTAGGTATAATTGCTAACCTTAGTGCTACTAGAAGCATTCTGTGGCTTCACTGTAGCAAAAAATGTAAACAATAATAATAATAATAAAGATCAGATAACAAAGCTGCTATGACCTCACTAGAAAATGCATTTGCCAAGCCATAACTACTACAGAACAATAACATAAAGTAAAAATACATGTACAATATATGGCCTTCTTAGGTGTAAACTTTTAATCTTAGGAGTGCTAAAACTACTATGGGTTGGAGCTTTCGAGGCTTCCCTGTAAAAAGGAAAGAAAAAATGGGACTGGATAACAAAGCCACTATAACATCCTAGAAAAAAGCATTTGCCAAGATTCACTGTTGCTACTTAAGTTTTGAGCATTTCCCTTCCTTCTCTCTCACTCACATTGTGGGTTTTTAGTCCAATATTTTTCAATGGAGACTGTTATCAGACCAGTCTTATGACTTCACTTTCCCAGGCACAAGGGATGTTGAACAAGTAGTGATAAAGTGTGTAGTGTGTGTGATGTGTGTGTGTGTGGGGGGGGATCAATTTTGTTCTTTGCTTGACACCTACACCATGAAAAATTCCAAATTCCAAATAGGGAAAAGGTTTCTTTTTTTTTTTTTTTTTTAATCACCACAGTTTTACACTTTTTTTTTCTCTCAATCTTGCAAATGATAAGACCAAAGAAAGAAAAGGGATTTTTTTTTGTTTTTGTTTAATACACTGCGCGTTCAACATCCCTTGCGTTTGGCAAAACGAAGTAGCAGACTGATGAAACACAAACCCCACTGGGGTTAATTCACTGCTTACCATTACGCATAATAAATGGGAATATAATACAAACTTTCCTTTCCTGTAGGCCCCCTTCGTGGGTCTTGGTTCAATACAACGTCAAGTACACCTAACTCTTTGATTACTTTTTAACAAATACAGAGAGTATCTTACCAGGTTAAATACACTTGCTAGTATTTTTTTTTTCTCAGTGACTAACAGTATTTTTTTTTCAGTGACTAAACAGTCCCTTGGTTTCTTGAGAAGGGAAGCCCAGCATCTAGCCTTCTCCGATAAGAGCAAATACATTCCGGTCATTCTGCGTGTATGTTGCACACATTAAAGAAATGAAGAATAGGCGGAGATGCAACTGCCTGGGCAAAATTTCCAAATTCCAGATTTCTATCCACAAAAATTCTTCTCACTGCTGAGATAAACCTATTTTCTTGGAATTGAAAAGCTACATACATGTTACATAAAAATTATTTAAAATACAAACAAGTGGTATGGGACAAGTTATATATGTCCTTTCATACTGGTGCAATGACAATGAATTGGATTATCCTATGACAAAATACAGAAAATAAAAAACATGTTTAAAAAAATAAAGAGCAATATAACAACATTGTCTTAGCTCCAAACATACATTTGCAATTTTTCAACACAGTGGCATTGGCATTTAACCCTTACAGTGCAGGACTTATAACATGGGCAAGAGGACTCTGTTGTGCTCAGCCCAATTTCTTTCCTTTGCCAGAAAAAGGAGGTGTTGGACAAGCAGTGTGAAAGAGGGAAAAAAAAATCACTTTTACACCCTTTGCTTGAAACATATCCATGAAAAATTACCAAAAAAATTATAGCATAAAGAGATTGTTGTCTTTTTTTTGCAATTTTATCATTGGGGGGGGGGGGGATGATCAGTCTTCTCAATGACATGAAGCAAAGGGATTTTTTGCTCTTTACACTGTTTCTTCAACATCTCTTTTGTTGGCAAAGGGAAGAAACAGAGCTGGGCACAATAATCTCCCATTACTAGATTTCTTCTAGTCCCCCCACGTTATAGGTCATGCACTAACTAAACTGGTAGGTTTGCTCATGCTACCTGTGTTTTTTGGTCCGAGAAAGCAGAATATAACCTCAGCATTAATTAAAATTTTTTACTATTCAAGACATGAAAAAATCGTTGAATTTAAACAGTTGTGACAAAGAAGTCTGGGAAGTCAAAGGTATAAAACATTTGATTCATGGCCAGTCAGAATGAGTCACAAGTCGCTGGACTCGAACAGAGCAACCAGAGATTGAAAGTGATGAAGGTAGTCTGATATCCATGGTTTTTATATGGCAGAAACTGAAAGAACATTTATCTCGGAATAAGAAAATATTGCTCTGATTGGCAATTTATATGTACATCATGGGTAATTTATACGTACAAGTGAGGTGAATAATGTATAACAGATTCACGTGTTAACTGTACATTTTTGCTGACATTTTTCCCGACTTTAGTTGGTGCTGAGGAGTCTCTTTAACTTCCAATATTTCCAACTACAATCAAGCTAGCTGAAAACTTTTTTTTCTACCACGTGAAAGTGTATCAATTAAGATTTTGTGTGCCAATAATTTGCTGAATTTAATGGGAAATGGACTCATTTTGATTGGCTATGAAACATTTAGGCTTTCATATGGTCGATACAGTGTAGTGAAACATTCAGGCTTTCATGGGGTTGATACAGAAAAGCAATTCAGTTCGGTTTTCATAAGGCTGATACAGAGAAGTTAGACATTTAGGTTTTCATAAGGTTGATATAAAGTAGCAAGATATTTAGGCTTTCATGGGTTTGATACTGAGTAGCAAGGCATTCAGGCTTTCATGGGGTTGATAAAGAGCATCAAGACATTTAGGTTTTCACAAGGCTGATACAAAGACATTCAGGCTTTCACGGGGTTGATATAGAGCAGCAAGACATTTAGGTTTTCATAAGGCTGATACAAAGACATTCAGGCTTTCATGGGTTGATATGGGGTAATAGTAGGTTCCTTTAGGCTTTTCAGTCTTTTGGATAAGACAATCTCAGCCGCAATGATACAGGTTTGCAACACATTTAGGCTTTCATAAGACTGATTGCAACCAGCCATTAGGGGCTTTCATGGGGCTGACGCAGTATAGCCAGACATTCAGCCTTTCATGGAGTTGATGTAATATAACGAGACATTCAGACTTTCACGTGGTTGATATAGAGTAGCGAGACATTCAGGCTGTCATGAAGTTGATACACTGCAGTGAGACATTTACGTTTCAGTGGGAATGATACAGTGTACCTCTGTGTCTGTCATTTACCTCGCCGTTGTTATTCAGTAAATTGAGAGCTGTAGAGAAACCAGGTAAGGACGACAGCTTTTCTCTCTCCTCCTTGGGCACATTGCTGAGTAGATGTAAGGACCTGTAAGGGAGATGAAGAGAGAGAGAATGTATCCTTAATGTGAAACAACATGAAGAGAACAGGAGTACTACTACTTCTACTACTATTTTCACTTATATTACCACTGCTACTGCTTTTACAACTACTACTACTATTATTATTAGTATTACTACTTCTTTCAATACTACTGCCACTATTGCTACTGTCATTACTATCACTACCATTACTACAACAACAACTACATGTACTACTATACTGTTGCTGCTACTACTACTACAACTACTAATACTTTTACTATTGCTACAACCACTATACATGTAATTACTTTTACTGCCTCTATTACCATTACTATCACTACTATTATTGTTACCATCACTATTACCTCTACTACCACTATTACAACTACTGCCATAATAATACTACATGTATTATTTTCAACTTCCACTATTACTTCATCCACTACTGTTATTCCTTTCACTTCTTTGATTACTTTTACAAATATTATTACTACAACTAAGCTCTACTATTACTTCAAATGCTACAACAATTATTATTTTTTTTTTTGCATGTAGGCATTTCAAACAGTCAGTAATCTACATTGGTACCATATAGCAATTATATGTACTTAGACTGGCTCTCCTTCCCTGCAATGCCTTTCATAACTGAGTGTAGCAATGTTTGATAAGTGTGGCCTATTCCAGTTTCTGAACACTGTGTTGGTATAACAGTAAAAAGTTTATTTGTTCATATATAAATAATTCGGTTTTAATCAATGAGATATCCAGATAAATACACATTCAGACTTTAAAAGTAGCCAAACTTTGTCAGTTCTACACACACATACATACTTCAGCACACACAATGAAAGAAATCAAATAAGACCTGAAATTTCACAAGGGCATGGACATTTTGCTCAAAAAAAAAAAAAAAAAGCTTGAGTTAAAAAATACATCTGCATGTAAATCATGACTTCATAATTTCTTCATATGATAAGAAGTGGGATAAGTAATGATGATGCGTATAGAAAAATAATCATGAAAAATGAGACTTGGCAAAAGTATAACAGCAATAATATATGTCTCGCAGCCGTTCAAAATGAATAGTTCATGTCAATTTTCCGTCAAGTCAAGTTATTATTATCAAATAAAATCTTAGAGCACACATCTTTATATGCTGGGAAAAAGCTTTGAGCTAGGTTGACTGTCTCGTATATTCTATTGGAAATTCTACTATTACTTCTAATTCTACATAGACGTGGTGTCCGTAATCTAGCGGGTGGGCCGCCGAACTCAGGATCTAAAGTTCCGAATTTGAATCCTGACCTGTTCCAGCATTTTGTCTTTGGGAAAGACATTTTACACACATGTCCTGACTCCATTCAGGTTTAAATGGGTACCTGACCATAGACAGTGACTGATATTATTAGACTGAAAAGGATTTGAACGTCCAACAGGCAGCCGCCTTGTATGCTTCCCTGGAAGCTGAGAACATTTATGAGTGTCTTCTTTGGGTCTGTCAGGGTAATAATAGATTGTAAAGCGGTCAGAGCCTGTACTGTACGGGGATAAGTGCTATATAAATGCTATCTATTATTATTATTATATGGCCAGAGATATTGTAAATTGAAGAAATAGGGGATGATCTTTCGGCACTGGCTAAAATTGTTAGAAAATAGGGCAAAAATTAACAGTTTAACACATAAATCTATACATTCACCCTATAACATTCTGATATATTTATAATCTGCACCTATGAACAATAAATTCATATTCAGAGATGAACGTTCTTCCAATTTTTGCAATACAAAAACATGTACATCAGACCACCTTCATCACATTCAATCCCTAATTTCTCTATTTGAGTCCATTGATTTACGACTCATTCTGACTGGACGTAGACATATATAAACAGACCACATTTATATTTATAGGAAAGACTTCTATGGATTACAGACATTTTGAATTACAAAATGAAATGTTGTATGTTGGAGACTTATGTTCCTTCCAATATGTAATTCTTTTGATATCTGTCAGGGGAAACCACTGCAGTGAAACAGAACTCACATTTAATTTAAAAAAAAAACAAATGGTTGTGTGAAAGAAAATGACTAAATTCAATGATCAGAGATAAATATTGTTCCAATATATTATTTTCTCTCGAGATAACCTCCACTACGAGGTTGAAAGACGTATTACAGAACGTATTATTTTCTCATTTGTGACATACCCAAAATCCCAACCAAAGAGTCTTCAGACAATTCTCTGGGCATAAGCAATCAGTCTAATTGCTAGACCTTTCCAAAAACGTCTTGACAAAGTTTAATGATGTCTCAGCTACTGAAACAAATGTCTCACACCCAATCAGAATGAGTCGTAAGTCACTGACCTGGAGAAGGCAAATCAGAGATTGAATGTGATGAACATGGTCTGATGCTGAGGTTTTTTGCACTGCAAAAATTAAAAGAATACCCATCTCTGCTAAACAAGAGAATATTACTATTTCAGGCACATTACAAGTATACATGTATAGAGATTGTCATGATATGAATATTTAGATTTAGTGTTTAACTGTTGATTAATACCCACTCTATCTTCTGATTTTAACCGGTGCTGAGGAGTCCTGAGTCTCTTCAATCTGCAATATTCTTGGCTACATACATATCCCAAAACTTTGTTCACCATATTTATAAAAGTACATGATTTAAGGTTTTGCGTGGTAGTAATAACTCAATTTCGTAGAAAATCAACATACGAATCCTTCTGACAGGCTGTGAGACCAAATCAACATGAGAACGTCACAGTCATTCACTATCACATCAGAAAGATGGACGCACAAAGATATGCATGCACATATTATACATGTATACTTCCTTCCACAATCACATACAAACATAGAGGGAACTAACATAGAAACAGAAATGTAATGAAAGCTAATTTCTGGACAAAGTTTAATAAAAAAACAACAACAATTACAATCACAATTTTACCATTCATAATAACTGTAATAATAATAATAATAATAATAATAATTCCAAGTTCTTCACATTATTTTTCATTTTTTTTTTTGATATGTCTGATTAGTTGCCACTGGACAGTCGTCTTAATTTTAAGACATTTTTTGTAAAATGATAATTATAATAATAATGATAATAATAATAATAATAATGATAATAATAATAAGTGGAAATATAATGACAAAAATAATACTAATTACAATCATAATAACTGTAATAATAACAAAATTAAAATCCATCAGGCTCATAAAACAACACTATCTGCATTATAAGTAAACATATTTCATAAAATTTCTCTTTAAGTCACTAATTTTACAATCACCTTCAATATATTCAAAATAATTAAGATATGAGATTGATCTTAACAGGAATGAAACAAATAGCAAGCAAACTCTTATTGTGGAGGTCATCAGGCCAAATGACAACAAATTCCTAGGATGGCATAAAAGAGAAGATGAGGAAATGGTCTTTATATGTCTTTCAAACTCCAGTGGAGCAGTTATCTCATGAAGAAGAGTGATTTGCATGGTGGAGATAAAATTTTGGAGATTGTAACAGTTGATGATTGTGACCCTTAATGGTGCAGAGAAAATAATTTTTGGAGCAGGCATAGTGATTCAGTTTGAGTACTGATGCAGTGGTTAGAACTCACAGACTGGGAGAACAGCAGACATATATTCATATGTGGAAGTATATAATAGGCATGCAGGTCTACAGACATATAGGCAAATTTGCATCACAGGAATATTGCACATATACATGTTTGCACTCAAGCATCCATCCATCGACTCTCACACTCACACACAAAAACAGACCCTCATACATACACACACACACATACACAGATATATAGACTCATGCATATATGAACATAAATATATACAGATATGTATACACTCATACATATATACATTCATGCATATGTATTAAACATTCATACATGCATAAAGATGTTCATACAAACATATTTATGTACATATAAATATACATGAACACCCACACACATGCATGCATTCACTCACACACACACATGCATATGCACATACACATGCATACCCACACACACAGACATGCACACATAGATACAAACATACATTCATACCTATATACATACATACATACATATATTGTATGCACACACATGCTAACATACAAACATATATGCACACACACACTCATACATACAGAGAGGAGAGAAGGCAGTAGATAGGGAAAGAAGTACTAAATAGGTAAAGAGGTAGACAAGTATGCTGATTGGTTGACTGGTTGGTTTAGATTGAAAACATGGATGGATGGATGGATGGATGGATAACTATATGGATCTATGAATGATGGATAGACAGCCAGACAGATGGATGGATGGATAAATGGATGGATAGAAGGATGGACAGGATAGATGATGGATGGATGGATGAAAATGGGAGGGATAAGCAGACAGGTGGAGGATGGATGGATGGATGGATGGATGGATGGATGGATGGATAGATGGATGGATGGATGGAAGGATGGATGGATAAATATACAGATTGATGAATTGATGAACAGACAGCCAGACAGATAGATAGGTGAATGAATGGATGCATGGATGGATGGGTGGAAGGATAAATGGATGAATGGATGGCTGGATGGATGGTCAAGACAGAAACATTTCAGGAAATTGTTATGTATAACATTTGGCTTTTTTATTGATAAATCTTCCTAAATCTTATGAAAAAAAAAAAGTGTCAGAAATCTAGGACAAAGTCAACGCCATCTCTCTCTTTTGACTTGAGCAAAACATTCAGAGGAAATACACAAAAACAAGCATAACAAAACAAAACTTCTAAATCTGACGCACAGTTGACCTCACATATTCAGTTTAGGCAAATATTGAGAGCTGCCTCGTTTCTCCCTGTTCATACATCTTGTATTGGCCAATCTGACATCAAGTTTGTCAAGCAAAGGCCATTCTGTCCTTAGGCATGTATCCTGTATCAGCCATAACGCATGCCCATGTATGGATCTTTAACCAAATGCAAAGTCTATGATTCATGGACTATTAATGTAATCATCCCTTGATTCACAACAGACACACTCACCCCCCCCCCCCCCATATA
>JBCEWB010447616.1:0-19939 GCA_039654565.1 Peronia peronii | reverse complement strand
TGGCAGTTCAAAATCGATGAAAGAGTAGGCTGCGTGCCGCTGTCCGGGCAAAATTTCCAAATTCCAAATTTCTACCCCCACAAAAATTCTCAGCAAAAACAAGCAACGTCTTAACAAAGCCGAGATAATCCTACTTTCTTAGGATTGAAAGGCTTAAGAAAAACAAATCATTTCTTCGCCTTGCCCTTTCTATTTTTTTCAGAGGGGTTCGGTTCCATACTGCAAAAGCACATCACCTGAGTATGTTGTGATGGTAAACCGAAGTTCTACATTAACAATGTTGATTTTAAAGTTTCAATAGTAATTTTAATGTGATTTTTAAAGTGTAGTAGCGATGGCATGTTTGTTCCTTTGATGTTACAAAAAACTTGTTACAGTGATTAGTCACAACGCGGAGGTTTTTCAGAGACGACGGTTATACCTGCATTAACTGGGTCATTAAATTCTCGTTGCTGTGTGTGTAAAGAGTTACAGTCTACTTAAATTTTTTTCCTTCATCAACAGGTAAATATAAGAGGTAATGACTATTAAAACTCTGTTCAACCATAGATTTTAGCAACGTTTTATGATGATATTTTATGAGAAGTTACTTACTATATGGCATTACAACGGTATGTTGTTCTTTTGCCAGCAGTTTTGTCTCATCTACACTATACTCAGTCGTGTAGTTCCTGTCCGTTACTTTTGTATATGGCATTGCTGCCAACAAAGTCACTTAGAAGTTTGAATATGACACACCATTGTCATAAACGCGACCCTCTTTCCGTGTGTTTTACTAGGCAATGTTCACGTATCTGTCTTCCTTGGAGGTATCTAGCTTGAGATGAAAGACCTCAGAAATACTCCAAATTTGCCTGGGGCTTATCCATTCTTATCCAGTCATTACTTTCTTGTTTATCGTTTGCCGGAGCACATTTTGGATTTAGATTCCAGTTCTTGACAACGATTTGATACGAAGCGCTCAGCCGAAAAAACAAACAAACAAAACCCAAAAACAAAACCCTCGTGGAAACAGGAGGAGAGAGATAATGAAGTAAAGTGGATGAAGGGTCTATCTAGGACGGCGGTTCCCAAACGCTGGGTCGCGTAGCCTTGCTAGAAATGGCTAGAGATAAAATTACTTGCTCTTTATTATTTTTTTTCTTTCAGTGAAAATAAAACAAAACAAAACAAAACAAAAAACGTGTGCTACAACGGTTCAGTATCATTAAATGTATTAAAACAAATACTTACAGGATTCTTGAATAAATTTTTCGTTAGAAGTACTGTCCATCATAGAAAATAAAGTATAAATCAAGCTGCCAATAGTAGGGTCTCGCTTGAGTTCCAAACTTTTATGTTCGGGGTCGCGAGTTAAAAAACGCTGGGAATCACTGGCCTAGGAGAAAGTGAGAGATTCTGATATTCTGATGGGTGGCTGAAATTCTGTAATGGATGGCTTTTGTAAGAGGTGAATTTGGGGAACGGAGCAACATAATATTCTGATCTAAAATTTGTGTAATGGGAAATAAAACAGACATTTGGATTTGATAACGTAACTTTCTAAATAAATAAATAGTGCTCAATGCGTAGCCTCAGCAAATATTCTGACAATAAAACAGAACAGCAACCACAGAACAAACACACACACACACACACACAAAAAGATAAAAAAGAAAAACTAATCCTTAAAACTTTCAGAATAGAGTATATTATGATTCCAGATATAGCAGCTGGTTTGAAAAAATCCAGACGATTCAAGAGAGATGCGTATGGGAAAACAAATTAGATATAAATAAATGAAATGAAATTTATAAGCAAATAGACTGATAAAATGTTAAAAAAGAAATCGTTTATCTACATATAGGTTTTATGAACGGAGCAGACAAAAAGATATGAAGAACAAGGATGATGAATAGATTGAAACTAGCCCAGACAAGAGGGCGCGTTTTTGTGAGATGACGTACTACGTCAGATATCATTGCTCTCAGATATTATTTGTCAAGGCAAGTGCAGCTGTCGACCACTTAGCATCAGTTGCTGACTGATGGGATGTATTTCATTTTATATTCATGTCGCAATGCCCCATTAATTAACATGGGTGATCTATTTTATGCTTCATTGCCTCCGTTGTCTCGGACCATGTTAGGACTGTTCTTTTTTCTTTGAGCATCTCTCACATTATATGCTCAGGAGAAGTAAACATCAGCTTTCATAATGCATTCTGATGAAAGCTTGAATCAAAGCAATCGTGTTTTTACTCTGATCAGAAATCATTGGCTTTCTTAATGCACAACTGATCGATCATTTTGTTCCTCTCTAAGTGTCCAAAGACGCCGGTGATCATGGTCCACCATTCCTCTCTTTGGAGCTGCAGCTCCACTTTTATTAAGTTTTGTCTCTTCAGATGAATCTGGACCATCAGTGAGCAATTTTTCGTTGCCATTCTGCATTGCATTGGTGATCCCGTTACTATTAAAATCTTTCCTCTATCGACTTAACAACAATGTCCCATCCTCTTCTTTCTATGTAAGTTACCTCACAAGTAACGAGGCATTTATGAGCTGGCAGACTATCTACTTTCTTTCGCTCTTTCTCTCTCTTCACTCAATCCACGCTATAAGCGCACACAGCGCAGTGAGATATTTATGAGCCCCTTGCCTATCCCGCACCATATAACCAATCAACGGTCAATCGATATTGACTCGCTACACTGACCACCATTCTTATCGTACTGCGACAAAACATCGTTTTCCCCATCAGTATTTCCCAACCTACTGATATAAACTGTTCACAATGTGGAAAGATAGTCTATTTACATCAAATTTCATTCTCTGAGGGTCTCTTTTAACTGATTGTGCATTTAAAGAAAAGGTGCAAAACTAAGTCATGGTTTTCGGGAAACAGATGATTTGACACAAAGTCGGGTTTTTTTATCGAAGCACTGGACACCGGGCAGTCTGGAAGTATCTCTGTACAGTTAGGTCATTCTCACTCACCAGGAGGCGCCGCCAAGTCTGACCTTGCTTATTTGGTCACTAGCGAGGTGATAGCCCCCTGGGGCGGGACAGGTTAATTTGAAGGGAAAGCTGCTGTATTATCACCGAGGTTCTTAGACCAATTGACTGACAAGACGGGTGGGGTAAGAGTGGTCCGGAAGATTGGGCTCACGCGGAGGATAATTATGATGTACTCACTCACTGTTACAAGGCAACTTTCCAATGATGATATTACATCTTGCTTATTTTGATTTTTTTTTCAAACATCTTTCTAACTTTGGCTATTGGTTGTAAATTCAATCGATATGTTTTGTTCTTTTAGATTTAGATAAAATTACGGTTACCATGCGCCTGATACATAGAGATATAAGGTGTAAATTTATTGGCAATGAATTTTTGCCGCTACAGTGTGGTTGTCATTATGATCATCATCATCGTCAGAATCGTCATCAACATCACACTTGAAATACCTGTGCAAAAACATCACTGTCATCACACGTATTGATTGGTGTTAAAGATTTATTTGCTTGAAGGTATCTGCTGATTATGTAGAAGCAGAGATGTAATGGAGAGAGAGAGAGAGAGAGAGAGGGGGGGAGGGCTGTCATCACCATTCATAATCGCTGAACATGCTGTGTATATTAGGGTAATATCTATTTTATCCTTATTTTATAGAAATGTCTTAAAATTTGAGACGTACTGTCTATGCGCAGTTAACTTAATATACTCAAACAATTAACAGTCTCGATATGTCAGAAACTGAATAATGTGTTACTGGCTAAAAGTTTGGAACCCTTTTGCTTCTTTATGGGAGCAAGAAAGAAACAAAAATTCAGTTCATCATTTAAATGTTAATATTGACCGATGTATAGTGGAAGATGAAATCTTCAGACTGAAACAGCGGGAAAAAAAATTTAAAGTGAAAGATAAGAACGATACAAGTGGTAATTAATGCAATCGGCCATCGAAACAGGGATATCTCTGTTTACTATTGTTATTCTCTCATGTCATCATCAACACCATCCTCAAATTCTTCCAGCTTCACCTTTTATTCATCCCACAGAAACAACTCAGTATAAATCAACACATTCTTGCTGAATCTAGGCTTTATTTTCAAAACTGTTCACTGAAAACTATGTACAATTTTTCTCTTTTTTTTTTTTTTGAGAACTTTTGTCTAGTCCCACCTCCGTTTTATTAAGCTCTTGTAAAAAATAGATACAAATCTGTCCAGTATCAAACACTGATTGGCTGGCGATGTGATCACGTGATTTGTTGAAGAATGATGTGGTCCATTACCATTGGATATTATGATGATTTCATACTGCGTCATTATGGCATTGTACGTCTCAGTGTAGTGGTATTTCAGTTTATAAGTTTATATCATGTGATACTTAATATTGTCACAGTGTTTGTCGTAATGAACATAATAACCTTTATCTCACAAACGTGATGCTTTCGTGACATGAATGCGATAATGATAATACATTCAATGTGTGTTATCGCTCCAAAGTAAGTATTATAATCTTGACGGCAATTATATTACACAAATTAATAATGTAGGTCAGTGTGATCTCCCCGTGGACCTGTACGTTGAAGCTGAACATGACTTATGTAATAATGCACTTATTTACAAGCAAAATACAGCCGGGTCATAAATATATATGAGCTTCTCATGCATCTCTCACACAAAAAGAACAACCACTAGAATACTATAATATCGATATCTATACCATTGTTGTCGGGAAGCTAAAGACGGCATCAAGAAACATAAGAGTGTACATATAATAACATTGATAAACCATCAGTAGTAATAGACTTTTAAAACAAAAGTTAACAATTTAAAAAAAAAAAAAGTATTTTCTGTTTCGTATTAGCACATTTTGCTGGGCGTAAACAGACTTTCTGTTTTCGTAAGGGAAAAAATATGGTAGAATCTTATGCTATGTCATGAGTAAAGATACCACATGAGTAAAGATACCACCCACGCTGCATATACCTGACATTGCAATGTGAAGTGACATGTACAGGATATTAGATCACCTCAAGGGACAAATGTTGTATGTCCATTGCATACAAATGTTTATAGAGATCACTTCATTGTTTTGCTTTGACTAACATTAACATTGCAACCCGTGTCATTCATGAAATTGCAAAATATTAATCAGTGTTACGTGTAGGCATGTTGAGGGGGATTGGGGGGGGGGGGGTGAATCTGATATTAGCTAAAGTCTAATGTAATCCTCAACTTTATATGAAAATGGACGTACAACACTTGGAAAGTGAGGTAACGATTTTGATATTGGCTGCCCATAACGACAAACAAAATATAATAATAGTGACGACAGCAACAATAGTTTCAGCAACAGCAACATTAACAAGAAGAGAAGAATAACGAGAAAAAGAACCGAAATTTCAGAGCCTTACAGAATATAATTTTTGGAAATGTTCATTATATGAAATTCGGATGTCCTGGGAAACACAAAAAGCGTTTGTTTGTTTGTTTTTTTTTTTTACAAAGCTTTTAAGTTGGTGGTTAAATAAAGAGCTTTTCAATTCTGTTTTCGTCAAGGAAATTCAAATGTTCAACAGACACAATGAGGAGGATTGATAGTGAGAAATTGAGGGAAATACATCTATCTACAATTTTATCGAAATCTAATCATAAATATGCTGCTCCCCCCCCTCCCCCCCCCCCTCCATGGATTCATGGATTCAGTAGGCAGAATAAGGCATTAAGTAATTACTTTGTCATGCCATGATACAATTACACCAGGTCCATGGAACGGTTGGAGCCACCTATTAGTCTCATTGATGTTCTATTTTTTAAGTCCCCCCTCTTTTCTCTGTTTCAGCCTTTCTTACATGTTGTCTCTGCTTTCTCACTTTCCTTCTTTCTTTCAGTTTACATCTTTTGCATCTATAAGTCATTCCATCACAAAGTGCATTTTAAAATAATTCAGGCATATCAACGTACAAACCACTTAAACTTTTTACACAGATAGATAACTTTACATACATCATGAGCTGTCTTGTCCTCCAAAAACTACTGAGGAGATAGTCTTAGATAAAGTTCTCAAATGAGCACATAGCATACAGAAATAAGCACAGTATCTATAGTTTTCACTCAGAATATTTATTATATTGTTATGCGGTAATTTGGTTCCAAATATAAGCAAAACATGTATGGCTTCAACTTCAATTCACAGGGATGAAAGAGCGCTGTGTAGGACGCGCTTTTAGCCTAATCAGACAGTCCGCTCGAGATCAGAACTTGCAAATCAGCTGTTGCACTTAGACATTCGCATCCTCACCAATAAAACAGACGTGCACATTCACATCACATGCATTTTGTATCATGCAATGTCGGAAATCTCTGCCCGTTGAGTCAGAACATCATAACAATTACAAAAACTTTCACTCTCTGTGCAGAATTATCGCATGCAGTGAAAAGATCCACGACATATTGAGAGAGTAAAGAGAAACAAACCAACAATGTAAATCATCTTTCCTGAAAATTTACGACATCTTGTGCTTTACATTTTTATGTAATTGTTGCTGTTATCTCTCTTGTTGTTCCTGTTATTTATCCCCCCTTGCTATCGGAGCCGTTACTGATGCAATGGAAATCGTACTTACACTCAAGCCGCAGGACCAGAATTTACTTTTGGTTTTGGTTTTTTGTTAAAGATCTGTTGGTAAAATTTAGAAGGACCTGTAAGACCATCAGGTTAAATTTAGAAAACAGAGACTTACAGCCACAGACGTGGCATTTTTATTTATTTATTTATTTATTTTTTGTGGCCCAGCTGCCCACTATTGTAAAAATAATATTTCAAATTTTAAACTGCGTGGACGCTATGAATGTGCAGCATTGCTGTTTTCTTTAATGATTATTTTGTTTAATGGATTGATAGAGGAAAATGATTTGTAACAAAACTGGAATCGCCAGAGACTGACAAAAATCAACACTGTCTTCAAATTGGATTGCAAACTGCAATATGACGACATTCAAAAAACAGCATTGCCTTTTCTGATTATGCGGACTTCAAATGAAAGAATAAAAGTAAAGGAAAACTCTAGTGAAATGTAATGAAAATAATAATGATAGTAATGAAAATTTAACAGTTATTAGTAAAATAATAAAATGAATACAATGCAACGTTGTTGTTTTTTTTTAAATCTCATGGATCCCCCAATTGTTCTCGAAGAACAGAATTTGTGCATTATTTAGCCAATTTCAGTGGTTTATGTCAATGCATCCATTGCATTTCAGTGCATGTGTGCCCTGAAAGGCCAGGCTGAGTAATCACTAATAGGAGCATGCATCCATACACAAACCTTTGCAAATGCACACATTTTTCATCTAGCTTTACACTGTGCATACCGTTTGCCCAGTCATTCTTCATACAAATAAACATGTTTATTATTTACGAGTATGGTGTTCATACTACATACGTATTTCTTCAATGTATGGCAAATGCAGAATAAATATAGAGTTCTATATTTACAAGATTGTTGAGGGCAATAAACATGTACTAAAAAATTATATTCAAAACCAAATATATTGAACATATCATAATATTCATTTGTGGCAAAAATCGCATGGAAACAAGCCATAGATTTCATTTCAGAAAAGACATGGTGTTTCATATCATGGCTAGAGAACCGCTTCAACACTACAGAAACACGTCGACAATTCAGCGCCGTGTTCATTTGTTGAACTGTCTACCATCTTCACTCTTATTGAATATATCTTGTTTCATTTCTCTGTAATGTCTCTATATCCATTCCTTTATCATTCATTTAAGAAAATGTTCTATATTTCATTCCTTTCTATGTATCTTAGCAAGTTCTACTTCTTAACTTGTCAATTATAAAGAGACCGAAAGAATATTTAGTGGAGGTCGGACCTGAAAGAATAAAGAATGGAATTTGGGCTTAGTAAGCTTGACTGAAATTCATACCAATTTCATATGATAATGATGAAATTGAAGCTGTATTTTTGCTAACAGATATAAGAAAATGTCTAAATTTGGATTATACAGTACAGCCGTTTTGGTTTCGGTTCATTAGCAGATTCCTTAATTTAAATCCCATCGAGGATCATCGCACGGGACAAAACATAAAAGTTCATCGTTACATCAATGATGCCACTTTCCTCCAACTCGTGCTACAATACTAGCGGAGCACACGGACAAGAATACATTGTGGCCTGTTTGTGTAAAACTCAGTGGTGATATAGATTGAGCCAGAAGTTCCATATAGTGTTCACGAGACGAATTATTTAAGCAGTGGGTATCTCTAATCACTCGTACTCTGCTTCACTGCTGCTGTCCACTGGAGGGACCAGGCCAGCCCTCAGCGTGACCTGCACGTTCCTGTTGATGCTGACGGCTGGGTAGAAAACGCCGTGCAAGTTGGTGAAAGCGATGGGCCCGTGCGGCTCCTCGTCTAGGAAGTAGCTGAGCGTGTGCTGGTTGAGGTCCAGTAGGACTCCGATGGTGCTGCCTCGCGCGATACCTCCGTCCGTGCGGTTGGTGTGCTCGTCTCTGTGGATGAACCAGCTGCGTTTCTCATCGATGTACATGCTCCAGGCTCTGTCGTCCTTACCTGTGAAATAGATAGAATAAAGGAATGTGTCTTTAGAATAACAGCAATATTGCTTCTTCATGTCTTAGCACCTTGAAATGAAGAAAGGCATACTATGAAGAGATGCCAAATGGGGAAATAGATGGAGGGGGCTGTTGACACCAATAGACACATTTAGTATAAGAAGTTTTTAACAGAATGAAAATAGTTTGTTGCATCCACCATCAACAGCAGAAGCTTGTGGGTGACTTGCTGCGCCAGTAAAGGACAGCCAAAGAGAAGGCTGGGTTTTCAAGAATGTGTCAAAATTGGTACGAACCATTGTAACATTAAACCTGAAAAATAAAACGAGCTACGTCCGAATCCAAGGTTGTCAATATGAAGTAATAACAGTTGCCAAGATAGTCACTTAATGAGCCAGCGGAAAAAAAGAAGAAGGGAAGATAATAGATAGTAGATAGTTTTCCATTGAGGTGTTATATTTTCTGATGAACATTAAGTTTAAGGGCTGGAAAGGGAAAGGAGAAATGTGGGTGAAAAAGAAAGAGCAGCAGTGATTTATCTGACGTTGACGGTTCGGGGAAGGGACGTACAGGAGAGCCTCTATATATCTCATCTCATCTCTTCATTGAGTTCTTTATGATGAGTGTTGGTGCAGTCTCGTCCGTCAGATGTATTCTCCCTATCACTCTCTGCCTCTCGCTCACTCCATTAATGCCAACACAAAATAACAAAACATAATCGACAGGAACAGTAGCACCAAAGAGATCTAAATCTACAGGACCAAAACAACAAACGTTCCAGTTGAACACAAAACAAAAACAAGAAGAAAAGCCCTAAAGCTAGTCGCCAAAAAAAACAAAACAAAACAAAACAATAGCAATGACAGGCCAAAGGAATCAATACGGCAAAAAACAATAATGAAAGGTTCTCGCAAAAAAAAAAAAGAACAAAAACCACCACAGATTTGAGAAAATTGGTGGGTTAGGCCGGAGTGCCGCAGTCGCTGACTGCTTTTCTATAGAGCGGAACTCCCGGACACCGTCAAGACGACAATCCAACCACCGATAAATTTCTCATTTGTCCCTGCAAAAACTCGCCTTATCCCATTTCCATCTTCTTCTCCGGCAGGCTCTGGCCCAGACTCCGGGAGAAGCGGAGGCAAAAAGAACGGTGAAGGACAAAAAAATACAGCAAAAAACTGAGAGAGACCGAGAGAGAAAGAGGGACAGAAAAAAAGAGATAGATTCTTCTTATTTTGAGGGAAACAAGAGCGAAAAGGAGCGAAGAAAGAGAGGATGGACGGGGGTTAGGAAGCTGAAGGTTGATCGAATGATGATTAGGACTTCAGGCCGATTCTCAAGCCGTTAGGTGTTCATTCAGTAAGTCATACTTTCAGTCCTTTTTCCATATTTTAAATCTTTAGTTTTATTTTGCTTATTGCAGAATCCACCAAATATAGCTTCGTGACTATGTGAGGAAATATATCAAAATCGTATTTTAATATTGGTGTTAGAGTTTGGATGAGTGGATTTCACTGTGTCTGTGCGCTACGAATAGAACAGAAAAAGTATGTCTTGTTCGTGATATCTGCTGGAAAGGTATTGAGAGTGAATGGGCGTTCTTTGTGGAAATTACAAACTTAAGTATTACATGCCGTTTCTTCTCATCGAAAAATGACCCAGAAACCCTTGAATGTAACCGAACTCTTTGTTTTTCCTTACATTGAGTAACATTGTAAACCAACCTAAGCTACCCCTGTTTACCCAAAACTTGTCGTGGTCTTCGAGAGCACTTGAGAGCATATGAAACAAAATGGCACATAGCATTGTAATATTAGTTTAAATCAAAATTGGATTTCAAAGACCCTAAATAACATAATGAGCTTTTGTGACTTGTTTTTGGGTAGGAATTTCTGCTATTTTTTCCAAATACAAATTATCTATGATTTTCAGCCTCATAGACCATGTCTGTATTTATATTATATAACATTGGCCTGAAAAGATTCATCTGTTTTGTTATTATTGTAGTTGTTGCTGCGGTAGAGTCCGTGCAGTTTGAGAATCTTAAGTAGAGGAACCTAAAGCTTGGTAGGAATTAGTCGGTCATGAAGTATTACGTGAACGACCCTTGAGTAGTGCTGAGCTCCCAAAGGTCCTTGATCGACTCCATAATGGACCTCATCCACTGATGACCTTACACAAGACTCCTCAGCCTGTCTGACCTTTACTTGTCATCAGTGTGCGACTGGGTTAAGGGACCAGTAATATATCACATTGTCCTGGTAACAGTCTTTGATACATAAAGGTTTTTGCATTTTGCAGTAGTGAAAGAGGTGTGAATAAATGAATGGACACACAAACGGACGGATGGAAGGGTGGATGAATGGATAAGTGTGGATGGATGAAATGGGATGGATGGATGGATGGACGGACGGATGGACGGACGGACGGATGGACGGACGGACGGGCGGACGGGCAGACAGACAGACGGGGACGGACGGACGAATGGATGGATGGATGGATGGGCAGATGGGTGGACGGACAGACGGAACGATAGGGCTGGTTGTGGTAGATAGCGGAGTTATTGAAGGAGAAACTTTGATCAAAGCAATTCATTCATAGCACTGTCGCTTTGTGGTACCCTGCCACTTGGCATTGTCAATGAAAGTGTTTTCATACTCAGTGTTGTCTATTATATATACCAACTGTCTGCCTTGAGCCAGCCCAGCAGCAAGTTCATTTTCCATCTCTTTAAGTTCCCTGTTTTTGCTATTGTCTCGCCATTTTTAAAATAATATTTCTGTTGTTTTTATCCCCTGGAAATGCTTTGTACATAATTTTAAATAATGCGAACAGTTGCTTCCCGAGATCCTGTTTTGATAGTAGTTTAGCTGGCTAGACTGATGATTATTTGGCTGCTGGATGGCGTGTCATCAGAATGAGATTTAAAACTAATAAGAGTCAAGTCAGGAAAAAGCATACTAACCTTATGTTTTTAAAACTGAGTTGTAAAGAGTACGAAATAACGTTCAACAGAGACAGAGAGATAGATACACCTATGCGGAGGGATGGATGGACGGATAGATGGACAGACCGACGGATGAACAGGCGGACAGCTAGATGGACGGACGAAGGAACAGAAGGTTGGTCCGACGGAACGGGTTGTGGACGGAAAGATAGATGAAGGATGTAGAAGAGCTATTGTTATCAAGGCTGCAAAGCATTTGAGATCTGGAAATCGATGTCCGCTCTTTGCTCAATTAGATCATTAATCAAACAATACAGCGATCTATCAATTTGATCAACTGATATATTATATATATGTGCTTACCCATCGATCATTTGCCAGAATAAATAAAGATATATTAATCAATTTTTTAACCAATCAATCATTCACTCAGTCAATCAACATGTCAAGAAAGATAGATAGGAGAAAATAACAAAGTGCCTCTGGCATGATAAGGGCGCTACAGAATAATGAAATACAGCCTGAAAAATGGACAAGAAAAAGGGGCGGTGGAATACACATTCTAGATGAGAAAATGTCCATTGACAGAATGGAACATGAAAAAAGACAGCCAATCAAAAGTTCAAAATGTCGGTCTTTGCCTATTAGCAAAATAGCGACGTGACGTTACTGTGGCACAAATACTGAGGTGATGTGCCATAAAAATGAATGAGCAGATAAACTGAGAAATTCTTCTTTACTTTCACTGATCTTTACTTCTTTTTTTTTGGGGGGGGGGGAGGGGGGGACGGGTTACTCCTATAATCTCATGATGGTTGGGAGACGGAATGGAGCTTATCATATGGCAAGAGACGGTGATGTGTCTTAAACAGTATGTGTTATATGAGTTGAAACGAAAGCAAAACACACATGCACAATGAAAAGCACATAATCTAAATTATACCAGGAGTAGGTGTAGGGGCTTTTTTTTTTTTTTTTCTTTTTACACAAATATCCCTCAATTTTACCTTTTCCGTTTTCTTTCTTTCTCACCATGTGAAGACACTTAAGATCGAACTAATCTAAGGATCAGAAGTCTGTAGGAAAATTAAAACATATGACAGAAGAAAAAAATACGAGAACTGAAAGATTGAGCGAGATTTCATAGGGAGAGGAAATACAGACTCGGTGTCTTACTCAGTTCATGGAGAGGTCAAGGAAAGCCGAGACGTCCGAGAGCGGTCAGCGTTGATTAGAGGAATCGATGTTCTACATGGTTCACCCAATTCTCATAATATCCTCCTCCCTCCCCTCCTCCTTCTCCCTGGCTCACTCTCTCTCTACATCTCCACCCTCTAGCCACGTTCATAAACTGCTCCGATCTGGCATTATGTCGAGTATTTAGTGCCTGTGGTAAAGAACGGTACCCTGTCCACTGCTTGATTGCTCATTCATTATGAATTCTGTTAGTACGTACGAGTTCTTCACAGCCACGTCTCGCAGATCTGCTTGACCTCCGTGCATACGTCATCACAGACAACGCAATATCTTTTTAAAAATTGTATGTCTCTCTTCAATACTTCAGTTTTCCTGGCCCAGTGTAGCCAGGATCGTGCTAATGAGCTGTTAAATAAAACCTTAAACGCACTCAAAACTGCTACTCCTTACACGTCTTTGGAAAAGTGAGATCTAGTCATGCTATGTTCTAGTTAACTCACAGCAGTTTATATAAAACACACCGCTTTGAAAGAGCAGGATTTCCAGCATTATTTATGTTGACCCAGCAAGTGCCAATACTCCGATCTGATTAATTCCCTCCACCCCCCACCCCCTTTTACACTTTGTGTTTGAGTTCCTCTATAGACAGCATACTGTATAAAAGAAAATACTCGGCTAATATCGCTGTTAGGCCTGACTCTCACTTTTGGACTGTAATGAAATGTCGCTAGAAAAACTGGTAATCCAGCAGTAGTTTCTACTGAACCACTTTTTAGGGTTAACATGTTGTGCAGACAGTCTTTAGGTGTCGTTTTCACGCCAGTCTTTAGACATTCCATACAATAATAGACGTACTACAGGGTGATTGAAAAATGATTTTCTATTTAAAAAAAGAACAACATATTTCATTCCCAAACATTATTAAGGAACATCTACACACAACAAAAATTTGGAGAAAAATATTACGATATAATAAATTATACGCAAATTTAAATAGGGAGTTATGTTTTAATCACTGTAGTCACATAGAACTTTTTTTTAGAGAGAATATAACGGAGATTTCACTTCTAAGTTATAGTGTCTTTTGTCGCAGCTTCTCTTAGATAAATATCATTTCTCATTTCCCCGCCCTCCCCCGCCTTTCTGTAGTTCCCATTCCCCTGCGTCCACTTTTCACAGTAGTCAGTTTGGCGATGGATGAGTATTGTTTTGGTGGGGACTCTATAAAACTGATCAATCTTCCGGAAAGCGCTTTCAAAACTGTGGTCCCTGAGCTGGGCTTTGCTTGAGGGCCACAGAGGACAGTGCAGTCTGAACATGCCCGAGGGCTAATGAGCACACAGTATAAGGGGAACACTCACGCGCACACTGCAAGCGTCCGTGAGTATCCAGAAAAGGGGAGTAAGACAACAAGAGCCCGTTGAGAGAATTACTGAAGAGGCGGTTGTAACCAAGAAATGTTTTTTTTTTAACTCAAATATAAACTTCCATATTTACAGGTCGCCTTTCAGTTTTATGTTTTAAGTTGTTATTGTTTGGTATTTGAATATATAAACAGTTGAGAAAGTGTTCTTGTCCATAAATTACATCCATTGCATTTGATGATACATTCTTGTTTTATGATATTTCAATATAAGAACACTATGTGGAGCTAGTAATTGTGAGCGATTTGAAATGATGAAATAAGATGAGAAACAGCTGTAAAACGCAATTCAGTCAGTTGAGCATGCCATTTTCATTAGAGTGATGGCAATAGTGACATCAAAATTTAATATCACGTAACGCTTTGCCACAAAATAGAAAGGTACTAAACATTCTATATACTCTTGGTTATGGAGGCGTTCTTTCAATCTGACATGCTGTCTGTTGTTCTCGTCAGAGGAACATATCAGGGCATTTATCTCAATATGCGTTGTAGTTCTCGTAGTTATCAGCAAAGTAAAGCAAAACGTGTGTGACACATTGTTACCCGCAAAGACAGTGCTATCACTGAATGATGACTTATCTGACTATATAAATTTAGCCTTCAAATTCCACCATTTTTCTTCTGTCTCGTTCCAGGGCAAGGACAATAGTCGTCCTCAGAAGGGACGATGCTGAGCATGGACGTCCGCCGTCTTGCATGGACGGGACTGATAGAGCCGTGTCCTCCCGGGATTCGAGCATGATTTATGTCAGTCTCTCAAGGGAATGAGAGTGAAATCACTATAGTGTTCCTACCCAATTATCCCGAGCTCTTTCCACAAAAAACGAAAGGGAGGCTGAGTGTTGTAAAAATATGACCCGGGGTCAATAGAAGTCATCTTACACTCCCATCCGGCCACAAGGCTGACAGTGAGTGCTTAATGTATCTAGGTCATCTTGACTCATGCCAGGCCAGGGTCACATGGCTCGCCTTTTTGCGCCAAAGCCGCCTGGGATTTCAGACGGCTCTAAGCAGAATTCTCTTCTTACAAACTCGTGCATCTATTTTTCTGATCCTAATTTCTGCCAGGCAACGTGTGGTTATTTTGCTATATCTTTGTTCATTTTTCTTCTGGATATCACAGAAAATATCAGGAGAAGTAGATAGTTCCTTGGGTTTCTTGATCGTATCATGGGTTTTCGTGTTCATAAAATTACCTTTCTAAGATAAATGTGATGCTCCTTGCATACTAAACCACCGTGTCCTAATTTCTGGGTGATTTCCATTCTTACTTTCACGAAACGTATTGTACAGGGATTATTTTGCCGTGTCTTGTCCCATACATAGGGTTGAATGCTGGGTTTCTGTAATCCTCCAAAACTCGCAATCTACTGTAGATTAATGATCTGGGACACACTTTTCTGAACCAGATCACGTAGTGACTCGAGTTGGTATCTTTATTCTCTCTCCTGCCAGTGCCCCCCCCCCCCTTCCCTTCTTCTCTCCCTTCCTCTCTCTTCCAACCATATTTTCCTGTAAACCATATATTATTCTTAACTCTGAGTGAATAACCATCTAGAGGTCGACTCCTCCAAATATCCTCATAGATTTTCTGTACCATTTTGTAAGAAAACCGAACACAATCCCCAAACATGATGTAAATCATTATGCCTTTAGTATCAACACCTCATATTTCTATGAACTCCATGAGTAATTCCCCGAGTATCGTCGCTAATGCTTTTTCCTGTTCAAATGCACAATGACAACAGTAATAATATTTTTCCCCAGACCAAAATTAGCGAGATAACCTCCACCAGGAGGTTGAAAGACGTATATAGAACGTAACGTAACCAAAATTATATTACTTGCGCTATGGATCGTTGGAGAATTAGAAGTCCTTGCGGCATGAAAAACATCGATCGATGGCATTTTAATGTTCAATATGATTCATATACATTGAACTTCCTTTCTTTTCCCCGGACGTACCATTCCAGTGTGGACAGGGCAGACATTCTTTGCGGCTGGCAGAACGTTCATCTGCCCCAGTATTAGTTACGCTCGTGTACAGAGACATGCTGTTCAATGATACAAGATGGTTTTGTTTTTTAATATTTTAAAATATTTTTCTCATCCCAATCTTTAATGCATGGGTATTACGAAACGACTTGTTCATTCATTTATGAAAAAAAAAATACCAAACATTTTAGCCAGTGTTTTTACTTCATCTCTCTGGCGAGTGAGTCTATTGAATTGCATTCTGAATCACCGAACACGTTTCTTTCTGCCTCCTTTCCTTCTTGCGCCCCCCCCCCCTCCGCCTTACCACCATTCCCATCTCTGTCCTATTCTTCGCGGTTAATTCTCAGATAGTGCTTGCATAGAGACGCCTAATCTGCCCATTCAGATTCCACGAGCTCTCCCCGAGCCGGATTTTTTTCTTCTTCTTTTGTAACCACGTGTGCACTGGAGACTGCAGATGGGCTTCCGGTTCTGTCAGCCACACCACGTGATTACTAGAGTCCTGCCATGATATCATTGTGTTCTGTGTCAATAGCTGGACAGACGTTGGCAGAAATAACGGCCGTTGGTCACTGCCGTTAGTCCATTCGGCCAGTCATAACTGACTGTGCATGAAGACATTTTGACGCCGATTACTCATTCCCCATGCTTGGTCTGTTTGACCTTGCACGATAAAACTGGACTACATCTATTCTGACCATATCAGTTCTCAGTAACTGCTCCTAACTCTGTCCGTCCAGCTGCAACACACGCACGCACGCACGCACGCACGCACACACGCACGCACACACACACACACACACACACACACCATCTGGTTGGCTAGTACCATCATTAGCTATCTCTCGGATCCACATTATGTAGTCTACTTCATCTTTTCAGGTCATTGTTAACTGGCATCTTGGTATTGTCCAGTTCTCTTTATAACCTTTATTTTTTCGAGTAGAGACAATGCGCAGTTACACAGAAGATTGGGGCTGCCTGGATTCACATCAAATACCAGCACTGGAGACATAACACTTGATAGTGCCAATACTCTAATTCACATGTAATAATTGTTTTCATAGCGTACAGTGGGTGCATGGGCTGATTCGGGATTTTCCTTAGAATGACAAAGCTCGATCACCATTTCGGGCCAACTGACTGAGTGCTGTAAAACATGACACACTACTTCCATAAACCTCCAATACAGTGTGTCATAAAATATCAAGCAGATTCCGGTGTATAGTCTCAAAGTAGGATAATTAATAGATGAAAGGCTCATGTGGACGAGAGTTATGAGCATGAAAAATTTTCAGTTCTCAATTTCTTAAAAAGTTCATGAAATCGAAATAGAATTCTGTCATTTTTACGGGAACGAGTAATAATTTACAAAAACATGCGGAGCAGGTTGATTGACCCAAAGAATTGGCGAAATGGTGATTTGGTCGAATGGGGAGGGGATAAAGGAGGGATGGGAAGGGAGGGAGGGAAAGAGTATGGGTGCTTCATCAAGGATCTGACTTCTCGCCCTATTTCATAGGATCTAGTCACATTTGCTAGACAAGGAGCATATTATCCAGCGCTTCATATGTGAATGTGAGTGTTTGTGTGTGTGTGCGAGTGTGTACGTTTGATCAGTCTTTTTTTTTTTTTTTTCGGTTATCAGACCATGTTTGTCTGAGATGTTCCTGATTGAGCTGGCAGTTAATGGGTGAGTTTGCTCACAACGCACGGCTCCCGGGCTGGTGCACTCACTCGTCGTAGAAAGAATGGGGTTGGGAGGGGGGGGGCAGGGGAGTAGGAGATGACTACTAGATAGAGAGAAAGAAAGGCAGCAGTTCTGTACGGACGCAAGAAGTATTTGAGGCACAGAAAGAGGAATGGGATTGATGGATTTGTGATAGATGGATGCGTGGATGGACGGATGGATGGAGGACGGATAAATCGATGGATGGATGGATGAATCGGTGGATCGATGACTTAGTACAAGGGAGAGAGAGAGAGAGAGAGAGACAGACAGACAGAGAGACAGACAGATAGAGAAGTTTCTTCTGTTGTAGTGCATCATTTATCTGTTTGGGGAGAGGGAGGGGGCAGGGAAGTGCTGGATATGAATGACAAGAGATTTGCAACTGTTAAATGGGAGGCACAAGCGGAGGGAGAGAAAGGCATTGTCTGAGGAAATAGGCCGTCATTGCCCAGATGTTACCAGGGAAACCATGGCCTGCAGTCAGAGCCTTTGAGTTGTATAGAGATGACTGCAGACAGGAATAGAGACTCCATACAATTAAGGGAATGGTAACAGTTCTATTTAACTCTTTCCATATGAGGTCCAGCTACTGCTCTGTCATTATCCTGCCATTTCAAACTTGATCAAACTCGAGGAAAATCATCTGCCGTCGAAATGTAAAAATGAGATTTATTTAACTTTTACTTGCCACATGGGAAAGGATTAGTAATCTGTGAGGGGAAAGCCACAGGTAAGATAACATGAGATAAGATAAATTTTATTTGTCAGAGGGGAGGGGGTGGGAGGATGTTTTCGTTCACAGCTGACGGAGCAGAGTCCTAACATCAGATAGCACGCAGACTCTTATGTACGAGACGCATAGCATTCTAGTTAAAGCTCACAACTATTGCTCACACCATAACAAGGCGTATCAGACAGACCATATAAATACTGTACACTGCTCCGAAACAGTTTATCTAAACAAAAGAGTTAAGATGATTTTAAAAATAATTTAGATGTCTTTTACATTTCACAATGGTGGCATGAGTATAGGGATAGAGAATGTGTCTTTTAAACAATAAAGCCTGTAGAAATCCTGGGTCCTATTCACACCCAGTAGCTCACCAAAGTCTTAAAAACGTACCAGGTTTTAGAATTGTTTCCCGTCAAATTTCAAGTGGGAACAGTTTGCTCGAATCTTCAGCCTGGCACCTTACAGATTAGATTTGAGGAAACAAAGGCAGACGGGCGACAAGAACTCTTTCAAAATGTGGGTTTTAGTTCTCTGTCATGACCTTCCAGCTGTCAAATTGGATTGTGTCAAAACTTCATCACGAAATCCTCCAACTGTTTTTGATTTGAGGAATAGGAATGCAAACAGCATTAAGTGCTCAGACTTGAGTTTTGTGAAATCTGGAGCTTTTTGATTATAATTCTTGTGTTTTAGTATTCATGAAGCTAGACTTTGAACATATTTTTATTAATTTGTATTTCTGTTGCCATATTAGGACAATGAAAGCGTAGGCAGCAGAAAGCCCACCTTGTAAACAGGATACATAACATAATAATAACACACACACACAAAAATGACTCTCATTATGCTTCTCCACTCCCCCATTTATGTATTTTGATCATGAAATGAGTTTTGATAATTTTTTTGGTTGAACATCATCTCTCTTCAGTCAAAGTGATGTCATGTTTATCCCCACGAAAAACATCACTGATCTGTATTTGTTACTTTTTTGGAAGATAGGGACGCTCATCAATGAATTAGATGTGTGTCTCTTTGTGAAAATGCCGCGGACTGGAAATCCTACGGAGAGGATGGGAAAAAATAAGAATCTGCTTTTTGAATGGCGCAATAATCCTCCGGCTTCTTAGGTAGGGAACTAGGGACTAGGAACCATGACGTGTAACTCGCTCGGATAAGAATAACAATACTCGAACATTCCATGTATACGTTATATCTCTATATATCTGTGTATATCTGTGTATATCTATCTATCTATCTATCTATCTATCTATCTATCTATCTATCTATCTATCTATCTATCTATCTATCTATCT
>JBCEWB010447397.1:0-19941 GCA_039654565.1 Peronia peronii | reverse complement strand
TTTTGACAAAACTGGGTCCGATAAAACCTAATTGTTGTCGACAAGCTGAGAAGTATCACAACGATGCGACGGGCATAACAGGGAAAGGCCAGACCATATAAATCCGGGATACGCGTTTCACCTGTTGGATATATACATGTGGCGCACTTGTAGGGTTCACACTAATTAAAAAAAAAGAACCAACATATTTATTTCTGCAGGGCTGACAGTCTGTTGCATTTTGATATATCAAAACCATATGACCCAAATCAGGAGGAAATCAGGCATAAAAATTAAATGATATGGAATAAATGAGACCTTTTCTCTTTATGTTACCAGGGTTTTAGCCAGCAAGGGCATGTGGAGATATTATTTCAAAATTAACTTTCATTTAAGAAAGTTAGACTAAAAAAACATGTGCATTTTTCTGTTTAGTTCACTCTCATTCCAAGTTCCTGACTTTGGTGAATCCAGTCAATGATGAGCTGTGTGACATGTGCAAATTTGCAGTCACTTACCTTGACACCTACCTACAAAAAAATTCAACAGTGGTGAGTTTTGTTTCAAGCTGTGGTGTTCTAGTCAGAAGCATAGGCACACGGTCACAAATGGAATATCAGCTGTAGAGTTTCCAACATTTGGCCATATTTTTTATGGTTTCACTATTTATTACTGTTTCCCTTTTCAAACAAACTCTTATGACAATTATCTAACATGGAAATGAAAAATGATTGATTAAAGGCAGAGATTCCTCCACATTTATCCTGTCAATGTAGGAAAAACAGTGAAAATGTTATTAAGTGTAGAAAATTTTTCTAAATATAGATATGAACATTTTTATGCAATTGGTTCCTTTCAAAATCAAAGTTATTTCAGAAAAGAAATTCCCAGTACATATCTGAACTTTCTGACAAGCCTAGTCTTGATAATGAATGACCGAGCAATGAGTTTGAATTTCTTGTGTTTTTCAATTGTTTACAGGAAGAGATTGAAAAACTGCTTGAGACAGTTTGTACTATTTTGCCTACCTCTGCCCAGCAACAATGTGTGCAGTTTATTGAGGATTATGGTCTTGTGGCAGTGCAGCTTCTCCTGCAAGAGCTGGAGCCTGACCAGGTCTGCCGTGAGATAGGACTTTGTCCTGCAAGGACAGGAGGTTGGTGTTCTGAATTTTATGAGCTGATAGACGTGGAATGAGATCTTAACCCAGGCATTTCCATTTCAAGAAATTTTATGGAATCATTTTATTTTTTGTTTTCATATATATTTCAGTTTTAAACTGTTCAGTCTGTCTGTCATTGATAAACTGTAAAATGATTAAAACAGATTTAATACTCACAAAGCAGGAATATAAATAGAAATAAACCTTTTTTTCAGTTTGCTACTTACTGGCTTTGTTTCTGGACCAATTTCACAGAGTTGACTCTGAGTCGCATTTAGATGTGCTTTTTTTTTTCTCAAAAATAAGCATAACATTCTCATGGCAATGTATTTAGTGACTGGCACTAATGAATGATGTAATTAACTATCAACTATACATATTAAAAAGACAGTTCATTCTGAATACAATCACGCCACACAGACTGATGCTAGGAATGTTTTACTCACAGGCATGAGAAAACCACTGACCAACCACCTTATATAGGCATTATGTGTGCTGTGTGGTAGTTATTGGAAATAGTATAGTAATATATTTACATATCAGTCATACAAATCCTCACTTGCACACTGTCTTTTCAAAACTATTTGCTGATTGAGCAAAATACTAGCTACATTATCTGGCATTGAACTTATGTTAATATACAATTGTCTCTTGTTTTGAGAGATTTTAGCTTTTTATAGTCAAAGCCACCCAGTTGTTGGGACTAAAATTAACATACGGAGTTATCAAAAATATGAACAAAATGTTTTCCTTCTCATGAATTTCATGGGTTTCTGAGTGAGTTTATAAAACACCAGTAATTATAAGAGCAATGCCTTTATTTGAAATAAATAAATAATGGGAATATGGACTTGATGTTTCTGTACTTGACCAAAAGCAAAAGAAGAAACTTTACAGGTTTTTGTCTTATTTGTGCAGGGAAAAGAAGTCAGGGTCATAAAACAAAATGTTCTCCTTTTTTTTTTGTCCACAGATAAAGTGAAAGTTCAGTCAAAATCAAGAGTCAATGATCAGCTGTGTGATCTGTGTGAATATGTCATCACTTACATTGACAATTTCCTAGAGAAAAACTCCACTGTGGTAAAATATTTCAGTTTATACATTCATGTTTCTTAGTCAGTATGTAAATTGAGAAAGAAACAAAATTAATGTCCTTTTACTCATGTCAGTTTTAACATTCATGTTTCTTAGTCAGTATGTAAACTGAGAAAGAAAAAAATTAATGTCATTTTACTCATATAGGCTAGCCTTTTTAGATGTTACTTAATCAGAGTTTTCGGCAGGCCACATATGATTGTATAGATATGGCGATTTTCCGCCAGCTCCTTGATGAGCTGATTTCATTTAGGACAATATATTTCAGTGTAAAATAATTACATTTCAGCGCGGATATCAAGGCTTACACGTACATCAGAGATTTTTTGTAAACAGATAAATGATTTATTGGTTTCATTGTTGTGACATAAAGTTGGACAAGGTTTATGAGAATTTGATCACTTATACATTTTAGAAAAGAAAGGTCAAACTTAAAATTAATCTATTCATGCTCTTCAAAAATGTTGATGGTTAATGAAATTAAATCTGTATTTTATGGAACTTCAGTCAGTTGTGCAGAAAAATTTTCAAAAAGGTCTGAATAGTAAGGATTTGGATCTTAATGTTCTGTGTTCTGTATCCACACAGCAAACAAACAGATACTAGTATCTAGATTTGATCTTACAGTGTAAGTGTAAGCAGATATTTTGGGTGACATGAATGATAGCGATTTTCTGCAACATAAACAATGCAGATTTTTTGGGTTCCTTTAAATGGACTTGGGTTCACTTCATGACATTGTTCTGATAATTGAAACTAATATGTACTCTATGACACCAAAACAATTTATTTGTTGTAAATCACTGCAGCTTGCTTGAAAAGGAAGAATTTTATCCAAACACTCATGTAGCTTACACCTTGCATTCCCTTAGGCTGAGACTGAGGCCCTGCTGGACCGAGTGTGTGAAATTCTACCCTTAAATCTGAGTGTGCCATGTGAAGCCTTGGTGGAACAGTATGGCCCTCTCATTGTGCAACTGATAATCTCAGAAGTTGAACCCGACCAAGTGTGCGATGCCCTGGGATTGTGTACAAACAAAACATCAGGTAATATAGCTTATCATCATTTGTGAGACCAAATTTATCATTTCTGAACATCTTTAATGTTGTGTCAATTGACTGATTGCAATGTCCTCATAACACAGTTTTTCCTTTATTTGATAACTATCAGTGTTAGGATGACTTTTTTTAAAAAGTACATTATAAAACTCTTTGAACTGACATTGGACTGTAATATTTCATGGATTTAAGCTGTACTCATTAGGTCAGATATTTATTAGAGTTGCCTGAGAATCTTTTCAGATCTGTGTTATAATACTGCATTTTATTTGTCTTGGTTGTGTTAATAGCACTATGATTTACCTGTATTTTATTTCTGAAAATCAGCAGCAAGATTACTCAGAGCACCAAAATCAGAGCTGTGTGACCTGTGTAAATACGTGGTCACCTACATTGATACTTTCCTGGAGAAAAACTCCACAGAGGTGAGCTTCCAGTAGAATCTGTATCAGTGACAGAGTGTGTGGGTGTGTTTTTTTTTGTTGTTTTTTTTTCAATTAACATTTAAAAGGTAACTACCATCAAATAGTTATTAATCATGGCAAGCCATTATGGCTCTAATCAAATGTAAAACTAAACATACTGTCTGCAGTCGTGTCAAGATGTATCTTAAATTTTGGATGTGATTGAAACATTCAGATTAGTTTTTTCCTGAAAAGGAAAGCATATAACCTGTTAAAATGCATGGTTGTGAAGGAAAATCACTTCCACTTCACAATAGTGCTGTCTTACTGCTTTTAAATTTGATTTATTATTAAAAAAAAGACACACACCTTGAGTTTTATGTTCACACATTCTGTAATCTTACTGACGTGTTCTTGTACTTGTGTTTTGTTACCTGTCAGAGTTGGTGGATTAACTGAATTTTGGATAATAAATTATGCAGTCTGTACTGACGTTTCTATTTATTTATCAGGCTGAGATTGAGGCCATTTTGGACCAAGTGTGTGCGATTCTGCCAGGCAATTTGAGTGAGCAGTGTGATGCATTGGTGAAACAGTATGGCCCTATCATTGTGCAGTTGTTACTATCAGAACTTCAACCTGATCAAGTGTGCAGTGCACTGGGGCTGTGCTCAGAAAAGAAATCTGGTAGGCAAATTTATCATATTTAATATGTGATCTCGAACAATTTGTGTTCTTTTCTTAATATTGCAACTTTGCACGGACCAGCTTGTTGCTGCATTGTCTTTATCAAAGTAATAATCTGATGAATTGAAAAATTTCCTAATTTGACTTTGAAAACACTTTTATAGTGGTTTCAAGGGTTTATTACACACAATATGGTCACTCAGCTGAATGAAAAATAAAATGTAAATGGAGAGAAAAAAAAAAGAAAAAAAGCTAACAAACAAACAAATGCATAAGAGATGACGTGTGACTATATTATGTGGTTATGGTCTTATTGTGACAGAACACAGTATATGGATATATTTTTTCTTCTGTTCCTGTTTCCAAAGTGTCCAGTCCTGTCAATGACCAGCTGTGTGACCTGTGCAAGTATGTGGTCACTTATTTGGATACCTTTTTGGAGAAAAACTCAACTGAGGTAGAAGATACATTTGAATGGAATCACAGTTTTTGATAGCATACAATTCTTATTACTATTTGTGTTTTTTGTTGTTGTTGTTGTTTTTTGTAGATTGTGTTACTTGATTTTTGGAGAAAAAAAAATATGTTATTCTTTTGATGTCCAGCCACATCTTGGGTGACATTCTTTTGTTTGTCTTATATTCCAACATTACCTTTTAGAATTCAAAGTTCTATCATAATTCCTTTTGTCTGTCCATGTAAAAAATAATTTGTAGGTACATTCATCATTTTGTCAGCTAAACACAACAGGTTCCAGGTTTGTCTACAAGTAAGTGCATGTCAGATGTAATCAGCTGAAAGTCTTAACCCCTTAGATCCCTTTAGGACATATGCCGTACAGCCCAGAAGTAAACAACTTATCGTGCTGGGCTGTACAATGTACGTCCCGGAAGAAACTGAAACCCCCATTCCCATTCACCAGTTGGACATGCATCGTACAGCCTTTCTTTGAGCAGCTATAACTCTTCTGTTTACAAAGTTCACGAGTTCTGGCTACAATTTTATGAAGTCCGGACATGCTGAAATGTAGTATTCAGGTTTTTAGACTGCTAGTGGGACTGCCCTGACTGCAGTAGGATTGTAAACACTGACTTAGATCTAGATCTAGTAGCTCTAGGCCCGGTGCAGTTGTTAGCACTTTTTTATCATTACAAATGAAAATTATCTGCTCTTGACTGGTAGGAAATGAAAGTTCATTATATTACCTTTCATAAAATATACAGCTTTACATAGTTAGCCTCATTAGTTATGCTACTAAACCCAGTCAAAGAACACAACCACAAAACAAATAAAAACCCCTGCGTATACTGGAACCAGAGCCCAAATTTTAGTGTTGTAAAAATTAGTGAAGCCCCATCGTGGCAAAAGTGTTAAAGACATGCACTGTTTGGTTTGACGAATGGAAACATTGACTCTGTGGACTTAATGCCATACATGAAACAGCACAAATATTTTTAATTCTTGAAAATTATAAAGATTAAGAACATTCAGAATGAGATAGCAGCTTCATTTCTTTTCTCTTTTGTTGCAGTAGCCGAAGTTCTCTACAGCTGTCAGAAACGTTTTAATAACTGACAAAACAAAGGCAAAATGTTTTCTCTACAATATAGATTATTATATAAATTTTAATCATAGTATTCCTTTTAGTTTGAAAGCAAGAACTCTTTATTTTTAATTGTCTAAACAAGGAAGACTAATTTTGTTCTGGATGACATTTTGGTGTGTATGTTCACAGCAAGAGATTGAGGCTCTCCTAGAGACAGTATGCAGCGTTTTGCCCAGCTCTGTCCAACAACAATGTGAGGACCTGGTCAAACAGTATGGACCTGTCATTGTTCAATTGCTACTGCAGGAACTGCAGCCTGACACAATTTGTCAGGCTCTGGGACTTTGTACTGGCAAAACCAAAGGTGATCTTTGCAAGTTTTTTTTGTTTTTCAAATACCGATCTTGGAAAAGTTTGTCTTTGAGTTTTCAGTGTCATCCGAACATTATGAATGTCCTAATACTGTTATAAAATGAAACTCTAATAGTAATATATTTCAAGTATTTTCACTGTGCTATTATAGTATGATTATAATGATGAATCATTTTTATTCCTTCAGCCTTACACATGCTTAGACAACCCAATGACCAACTCTGTGAGATGTGCAAGTATGTGGTCACTTACTTGGACACCTTTCTGGAAAAAAACTCAACTGAGGTAGGGACTCAAGTTTCTTGGATGAGTTTGGAAGTAAAGATGTAATGTTATCATAGTGCCTGCTTTGCTGCAAAGAAAAATTGTCAGTTAACAAGCCAATGTTAATTATTTTGCAGTGATGAAAAGTATAATTAATTCTTCGACTACCTTTTGCCTATACATCGACGTCTCAAGCTGTCACTATAAGACCTTTTCATGACCTATCGGTTCCTCCATTATTTCATTATTTCATATGAACCGATCTGGAATTTTTACCCAACTATAGTAGTAAATCAAAACAAGGAACACTTCTGACGATGGAATATAGTGAAATGGACACCAAATTCGTTCAAATCTATTGATTTTGAAGTTGTTTTTTTTTTGCGGTGAGTTGGTATGTAGCAGTGAATTTCAGTTCTGTTTTCAGTCTCTGACTGCCTGAATGTGTTTGATGATAACTTTTCTTTGACTTGGAGTATTTTGAATCTGTAAATTGTCCCTCAATCAGAAATGGATACTGTATAAATGGAACTTCATCAGAATCATCTTAGAGGATTGTGTAGCTGAGCAAGTTAGGATAGGTGGAAATGATAGCGTAAAAAATAATCATGCCTTTGTTTTCTGTATTTGCACACTTTGTTTTCAACTTTCCTGAAGACAGTTATTCTGTAAGCTTCTGATTTACTTCGTCATCTGCATTGAGTGTCCTTTATTTTGTGTATAACACTGCATAGTTTAAATTCTTTGTGACCCTGAAATAGAGAAAATAAAAATGAGACATAGTTTCAGATAGGCGCTATCTTGGAAATTAAATTACGACCAAAATATAGTCGAGGTAGGCAAAGAGTTAATTTGCATATTGTTCAAATAATGGATATTGCTGCTTTTGTACCTCATGTCATGTTTTTTGTTTTTTTTGTGTCATCAGGAAGAGATAGAAGCTTTGCTAGACAGAGTATGCAGCATTTTGCCCAGTACTATTCAACAACAGTGTGATGACCTGGTCAAACAATATGGGCCTCAAATTATCCAGTTGTTGCTGCAGGAACTGCAACCAGATGCGGTATGTCAGGCTCTGGGACTATGCCCCGGAAATGTCAAAGGTACAGTTGCCTGAATACTTGTTTTATTGTAATTTGCATAAGTGTCGTGTTTAAAAGTTAGACCATTTGGTTCCTGTTTTTTTGTTTTTTTTTTAAGTAATATGAATGTGCAGTACTTTGTCATTGTCCAACAAGAATATTGACACCTGGTCAAGCAATTTAGACCAGAGATAATTGAACTGTTACTGTTGGAAATGGATCTGTTGGGAATTGTGAGGCTCTGAAGCTTTTTGCTGGAAAAATCAAAGGTAATAGTTATGGCAGCTGCATCCAAGAGTTTGAGTCATTCTTTTGGTAATTACAGATTATCAAAATAATAGTTATAAACCTTCTATATATGATTTAACTGGGAGTTTTTTACCCTTGCTGTATTTACATGATGTCAGTCACAGTGACAAAATATCTTGTGGGTTGAGAGTAAATTGACAGTATAGTTCTTCTCGTTAGAATAATATATGATTTTGTTATTAAAAATCTTACTTTGTGTTCCTTTTAGCCTTTAAAGTTCCAAGCCAACCCAATGATGAACTATGTGACCTATGCAAATACGTGGTCACTTACTTAGACACTTTCCTGGAGAAAAATTCAACTGAGGTGAGGGTTTGAAATTTTATTGACAAGCCCATTAAGAGTTTTACTTCTATCACCTGCGTGCTGATGGAAAATGAGTGACCTCTCTTATTTCTAAATTGCATAATTTCAAACTTTTGAATCCTCATCATTTTTCTTAGATACTTTATTACATTATCATGATGCAGGAGACAGAGGATTTCATTATTATGCATAGTAAAATAATAGGTTAAATTCATGATTATAATGGTCAGCTCAGGTTAGAGTTAGTAATATTTCATGCGATAGACTATCAAACTGTTTTGTATGCATCCACATTAGATACACAAAGACTTGAACCATTGACTCTATATCAAATTTGATTGTGTGTGCCAACAGCAAGAGATTGAAGCTTTGCTAGACAGAGTATGCAGCATTTTGCCCAGTTCTGTCCAACAACAATGTGATGATCTGGTCAAACAGTATGGACCACAAATTATCCAAATGTTACTGCAGGAACTGAAACCAGATGCAGTATGTCAGGCTCTAGGACTTTGTACTGGAAAAGCCAAAGGTATCAATCATGGATAGTTTGCAGAGAATAAAGTTTGAACTATTACTTGTCAGTGATTTCTGTTTATTTAAGTGACAGTTTTTGATGAAAAATTAGTGTAGTATTTTTTCAAGTGAATTTCTAACCACTGACATATATACCTGACATCTCAGTCATGTATGTATCAGTCACAGACAATTTGCAGAGAGAGTAAAGTTGGAACTCTACTCCTTAGTGATTCCTGTTTCATTCAGTACGCTAGTGTCCGTCGAAGAACAGTGTGCACTTGAAAAACTTGCTTCTATTGTATAATGGAATTTTTGTCTCTTGAAGTTTGCATGACAAGAATCTGTTAGGAAAAAAAAATCTGTCTAAAAATCCAGTCTTGATCCAAGACACAAGAATGTACTTGATGTGATTTCACATCAGATTGTTTGTTTAGGAGAAATGAACAACACCAAGCGTATAATAAAATAGGGGAGGGACGTAGGGCAGAGGAAGACTAGGATGGGGAGAGAAGAGATGGAGGATGTAGTGTCTTTACTGCATAATCAGGCAACATTTGGACTAAAGCATGACAATTCCATTGTTTGCCAACATGTGGGACGGTGCCATGACTGTTTTTTTTATATAAGGGGAATGGGCCTAGCCGGCTGATTGGTCAGTTTTTACAGTTGGACTTCAGGCAGTCATGTTACATAATTTTAAAGTCAGGCTGACCTGCCTTGAGTCATTCTTGGGCAAATATCCATAGCATCACACAATCTGGATCTGAGGTCACCATCAGTGAGTACATCACATTGAAAGGGTAATGATGTTCGAGTCAACAGGCTAAAAATATATTCTACTCCATCCATTAGCAGTCTGCACGAAAAATGAAAACTCTGTTTTTCTTTCTTAGCCATCGCCAGTCATCTATAATGTTTTCTTTACAAAATGAAATTCTTACTTTGATATGTCTACCTGACAGCTTAATCACAGTGATGAAATGTTCTTCAAACTGCATGAAATTGAAATTTTGTTTTTCTTTTTTGGATTTTGATTTTGATAATAGGACTTTTACTTTTATTCCATTTAGCCCAGAAAGTGTCTAGTCAGCCCAATGACCAGCTGTGTGACTTGTGCAAATATGTGGTCACTTACTTGGACACCTTTCTGGAAAGAAATGCAACTGAGGTAAGAGTTTGAAGTTTCATTGACAAGTTTATTCTGTTGTAGACTTTATTTCGTCATTTACGCTCAGATTATAGTTTACTTTTGTATATATATATATCCAAGTTAACTTACACATGCATGCATATTTACTGTAATTACATATGATCTTTAAAATAGGATCTTTAAAATAGTAAGGTGACAAATGCTAACAATTTGTATAGATGAAAAGTCCAAGATATTTTTGCAGTGTTATTTGTATTTTGTATCTTTCTCACCATTTATTCTGTGTCTGATAACAGTACCTTGTAGCCCATAGCATATTAAAGAGACTTATACCATTGACAGAAGATGACATTTTGTTTGAATGTACACCAATGTTATCAACAAGATGAAATTGAGACTCTGAAAATTTATTTGTTTGTATTTGTATAGCAAGAGATTGAGGCTCTGCTAGACAGGATATGCAGCATTTTGCCCAGTACTATCCAACAACAATGTGATGATCTGGTTAAACAGTATGGACCCCAAATTATCCAGTTGTTTCTACAAGAACTGCAGCCAGATGCAGTATGTCAGGCTCTGGGACTTTGCACCGGAAAAACCAAAGGTAATAGTTATGAGCAATCTGCAGAGAGAATGAAATGTGACCAGCTCTTTTTGGAGATTTACTGTTTTTTGTCCTGGATAGCCTCTTTTCAAAGATTAATATATTATTTTTTCAAAATGAATATCTAGCAATATTTGGCTGGTCAGTTATTTTCCTACTTTGGTTGTCTGGTTAATTTTAAATACTTGAGTCACTCATGCGATTGTTCGTAGGATAACGCAGCAAATATCATGTTTTTCATTCAAAAGTGATACTGATTCATGAAAAATTACTTGACGTTTAAATGCTGGACATTATTGATGAAATAATACTCTAAGAAAGATTAGGAATTGTTAAGTCTAATTATAGCACACACACAAGGAATAGGGCTGTTCTTATTTGGAAAGTTAAATCTTTAACTAAAGGTAGCAATCAACTCATTGTAGTAGTGAAGACAGTTTGTAGTTAGACGGGTTGTGTAACTTTTCAATCTGCCTAAGGACCAGCCTAAGAGCCTGCTTTTTTTTTTTTTTTGTCCCCCAATGACCGGGCTCCTAGGCAGAGACTACTGTAAGTTGCTTTTTTTCAGAAGAGTATAGTTTTGTTGATGAGACTCTTCCTTTTGTTTCTTTAGCTCTGAAAGTGTCTGCCCAGCCCAATGATCAACTGTGTGACTTGTGCAAGTATGTAGTCACTTATTTGGACACCTTTCTGGAGAAAAACTCAACTGAGGTGAGTTAATGAAGTTTGATTCACAAGTGTATTCACTCAAGCATTAACTCTTCAGTTGTTTAGGGCTGACAAAATGGCCTGTAAATTTTGTTCCGTGGTGTTATGAATGACTAAATTGGCGGTAATTTGATTCATTGATATAATTAAACTCATTAACAAATAGGTCATACAGTGGAGGGAAGTGAAAGTACACTGTATGAAGTTCACAGACACCGATTTTCAAATAAAAAAAAAAAAAGAAAGAAAAACTATTTATGTCAAAGAGTAGGGCAACATGTCAGATTCAGGTGCAGAGTCATTGGGCCTGCAAAAGACCAGATATCTGAATGTGATGATGGGTGACAGTAAGATTGAAATCCCTTCTGAGGTAGATAATAGTGATAGCAGTAGTGACAAAGATGCCAATCTTGCCTAGATCTAGATCTAGTCGCCCCAGTATTGAAACTGATGATTCAGATGATGGTGGAGATGAATATGGATGGACTGCAAATTGTATATAAATTGTATATAAACTCTATATAACTGTTGTGACAAGCATTTCACAGATTAATAGCAACTGACAAAAAATTCATCATTCATTATTCTTCATTTATTTTGTCATAAATCATGTCAAAAAAGACATGATGAGTGCATTATTTTAGTCCCGATACTTTGGACTTATACATTTTCTAAAAGTGGCTTGAATAAGCTACATTCTTCTTTTTGTTTTCTTTCATTTCGTCCTGTGTTTTACTCTACGTGAATGGTCAGAACACAAAATTTGAGGTGAAAAAAAATCTAGGTCAGCGGGTCAAAGTCAACATATGTAACCAAATAAAAAAAAAAAAAAAAAATTATTGTGTTGTAGCTAATCCATTTACTTACAGAAAATGTGTAAATTTATGCCGTTATTTGATTGATATGCCTGTTTTTAGGCATTTTCCAACATCAATAAATTCTCATGATTTCCCCTAAAATCATAGTTTTTTTTTATTTCCAGCATTTGGGGGTTTTGGGATTGAAATATCAAAAAATGGATTTTTGCCATTTTTAGACACTTTGACCTCTTCTGATATGTGAAAAATACCGGTTGGGGTAAGAAACACCTACTTTATGCCCCAACCGGCACCAATATGGCACCACCAGAAGACTGCATAGAACGATTACGAAAATTCAGTTGCAAAGTTCTCAATGTGTACTTTTTAAAAAAATCTTTTCCCTAAGGCTTTTTTATTTCTTAACCAGCAGACTTCAAATTTTGAAAATATATTCTTTATAGGATGTGTTTCAATAATATGCATCAGATTCTCTTCTATTTATGTTTTCGAAGGAAAATAGGATTTTTGGCAGAAAATTGAGAAATTTACAGATCCGTCTATCCACATATTTCAAAAATTTATGACAAACATTGTATGGCATATAACCAAAAACAAATGCATATTATTTTTTATATAGAGCCTTTTCATTGCTGTGCCAAATTCCAAACAATTATATTGAATATTCTAGAAGCCTTAGGCATTTGAAAATAGCTAATTTTCATAAGACACAGAATCCAACTTGGCAGCATTGTCATGACAACCAGATACAAAAAAAATTTTTTTTTCCATACTTTTCCTCTAATTTTAGCATGCTGAATCTGAATTGAAACTTAGAAAGTCCTTTGTTGACCCGTCAAAACATCATTTTCCTCCAACTGGAGGGGAGACTATACTCTAGTATATAAAAGATGAGATGTAAAATGAAGGAAATTACTTAGTAAAATGTGGTCTGATCTAGATTTAATTGATTCCAGATGTATGGATTAGTAAACTGGCTATTGCAGACCTCGCATGTGACAAATGCTGTGTAAGATAAGCAGATAGATTAAATATTTTAATATCACAAGATCAAGGGACAGAAATAATTGTTATAAATTGCTAACCACATGACACTTGACGAAAGGCAGTTTATAAAGAAAAATGAAAAAAAAACACACAAAAAAAAACCTCACAGAATGGTTGCGCCATAATTATACATGTACTTAGATTTTTACCTCCAGACCCTTATTCAAGAAACATACTTAATGAATAGCTGTCCTCTGCTTGGTCTTGGTTTGTTATTATTATTACTATTATTATTATTATTAGTTCAATTTGGTTCTAAGTCTGCAGCAGCTGCAGATTCAAAAGTTTTCACTATCAGTAGGCCTGTAATTGTAAATATCACAATCTACTTCTTGTTTTTGAACAGATGTTTACTTCTGTACATTATTAAATAAATACAGTATTGTATGTTAATGTTTTATGTTTCTTTATGTCTGAATGCAGTCTTATAATGAACACTTATCACAAACTACGTAATGACAATCATGTTGGCTATTCAACTGATTCTTGTCTCTTTAATGCAAGTTTCTGCTGTACTTGAACTTTGGTTTTAATGAAAATGTGTAAAAAAAAAACCTGTACTGTTTTTCTTGAGAAAGACAAATACATGTAGTTGATGTATGTGCTCGTGAAACCATTATGCTTCTTTATTCCAGGATTCTTTTTTCAGAAATGTGTGTAATATGACATAGATCTACATTATCCACCAGTATGAGCTTTTAGTATAAGTTGCAACTTACCATTGACATCAATAAAATTGTAATTGTCAAGTTATGAGAAAAGCTGCATTAGTGTTCTCATTTCAAGAATTGTGGGAAAAACTGCATTTGTGCTCACATTTTGCAACTTTTTGGAAATGCAGCATTTATGCTCTAATGTTGCAGCTAATTAAAGAAAAACAAAACTGTATTTATGCTTTTATTTTGCAACTTGTCAGAAAAACTGCATCAAGGCTCACATTTTTCAACTAGTTGGAAAAACTGCTTTTATGCTCATATTCTCATGTTGTCAGATAAGCTTCATCAAAGCTTTTATTTTGCCACTTGGAAAAACTGCGTCAATGGTCACACTTTGCAGTTTGTTGGAAAAGCTGCATTGAAGTTCTTATTTTGCACCTTTGGAAAAATTGTATCAGTGCTCACATTTAGCAACTTGTCGGAAAAGTTGCATAAAAATCTCATCTCTTGCAGCTTCTGAAACAACTGCATCAGTGCTCACATGTGACAATTTGTTGAAACAGTATTGAATCTCCTGTTTTGCAGCTTGTCAAAAAATTGCATGCATCAGTGCTCACATTTTGCAATTCATACATGATTTAAACAATATTATTATTAATATATTGCATAGATAACGCACAGCTCAGATGATATCACATAAGCAGTCTCATATTTTACAGCTCGCTGAGTTACTGGGCTTAGGATCAATCTTGACACCATCGGAATGGTAGTTGACGGATCAAATTAGTACTTACCAACCAGATATGAATATTTTTAACTCCATAACTGCTGTAAACTTGTTTTCAACATGTATCATCAGCCTGGAAATCTATATGTATTTAACTCTGCTGGATATGAAATAGGTTTATTTGTAAATCTAGATTTAAAGACCTAATCCATTGTTTAAAAAAAGCAATGTTCTTTCTAATTATAAAGTTCTCATCAGTCAGTTAAGTTTCATCTACAGTCTCATCTTCCTTGTGGTTTGGGTCTTTTTGTGACGTGCAATTTTCATCCTCCCTCTTCCGCTGTGGTGTGTTGCAAATCACTTGGCTGTCGACAGTGCTAATGATATTATAAACCGATTGGCACATGACACACTTAGAACCGAAGAAGAATAATGTAACGTGACTAGTCACATTGATTTGTCAGTTAAACATATGAATGATGATATCTTCAAAAACAAATTAAATATGGGTAATTTAGAAAAGGTTGGGGGGGGGGGGGGGTGTGCAGTGAGCGTGGCACCTGAAAACTTTTTTTTTTAACCTTTGATCTTAGGTCATTTTACTGTGTACATTTGTAATTAACATTTCTGTCTGATTCAGAACATGTTCTTGGAAACTTACTGGCATGTCTGGTTGCCTTAGAAATGGCTGCCACCTTGGATTTTGCCCTTTAGTCTAATATCTGAAAAGTGACAAGAGCAAAGTGAAGTTTCAGTGATATTTTTGTTTTTAATGAATGTTTTAGAATGACATATATAAAATATGTAAAAAATTGGTGTTTTTATTCATTAAAAAAAAATTTTTTTTAAAGTAAAAGATAAAATAAAAAGCCTGAGTCACTTTTTTTATAAAGTTAGCAAAAGTATGTGAGCTAAATATGGAAATATCTTAGTAAATGTTGGAGGAGATATAAAAATAAAGCAAAAAAACAGGCTTGAAAAAAAATGCTAACAAAATGAAATCAATTGGCTATAAAACACATGGGAAAAAAAAATCAATTTGCGTAAAACTCTACAATTTGGCAGGGAGGATATTGAAGTATCCATGGGTCATGAAATGGAAAGCCTTCTCACTTCTCTCTAATGCCTCCTGGAGGAATTGAGTCTCAGATGTTACCTTGGCGCCTGTATTTGTTACTTGATAAGCTACTACATTCTTGTGAGGGCCATTCCTTTCTGTCCAGGAATTTTCTTTAACAATAAAAATCCTCACAAGACCCATACTGGACTCAACAGTTTCAGTTGTCAAAAAGAATAAAAGAGTTGGCATTACTGTCTTTTCTTTCAGTTTGACACAGAATTTTGCTGAATTTTGACTACCCCGTATCTATAAAAAAGAACTGTAATGAAAGATTTTTTTAGTCGAAGGAACATTTTGGACCTATAATCTGGTTATTACTTTTTTGAAAAATACAAAAAGACAAAAATTGAAATTTTATCAAACTGGACTACCCAGATACTGACAATTTATAAACATAACAAGTTTATAGTAATCAATACTATTGAAAATATTACAGCAGTTGCTATTCTTGTGTTAGTCTATTTTTTATTTTGTCAGTGAATAATCTGTGCTCATGCTGAACACTTAAAGACTTTTACCCCATTGACATTAGATTAAATTCTGTTCATTTATGTATTTACAGCAAGAGATTGAAGCTTTACTAGACAGAGTATGCAGCATTTTGCCCAGTAATATCCAACAACAATGTGATGACCTGGTCAAGCAGTATGGACCACAAATTATCCAGTTGTTGCTGCAGGAATTGCAACCAGATGCAGTATGTCAAGCTCTAGGACTTTGCACTGGAACAGCCAAAGGTATCAATCATAGGCAGTTTGCAGACAGAAGGAAATTTAGTCTATTCTTTTTTTTTTCTAAATTTGCAATTTTACAAACTAAATTTGTTATCATTAATCGATCTATTGGAGGTCTTGATTATGAAAATAAATGTGTTTTTTGTAAGTGTGATTAAATTAAAAAAGTATTTTTGGGAGGGGGGGTGTCATCAAAATGTGATTTTAGTTCAAAAGAGTGCAAACTTTTGTTTTTTGTAGCCCTGAAAGTGTCTGCTCAGCCCAATGACCAGCTCTGTGACTTGTGCAAATATGTAGTCACTTACTTGGACACCTTTCTGGAAAAAAACTCAACTGAGGTGAGAGTTTATAATTTGACTGACAAGTCTTTTTATTCAGAGCATTAATTTCCTCATTTACACTCTAATAGAAAATTGGTGAGTTCTTTTGATATTGTAAATATGCATGTTAGATATTCCAGTAAATATGTATGCATATGATATATTGTCATATCAAAAGTTTGTTATAGATTACGTTTGAGGTAGTAAAGTGATAGATGCTGACAGTTTATGGTAATGAATATTATTGAAAATGTTACACCAGCTGCTATTCTTGTATTAGTCTATTTTGTATTTTGTCAGTGAATAATCTTTGCTCATATTGAACACTCAAAGACTTTTACCCCATTGACATAATATTAAATTCTGTTTGTTTGTGTATTTACAGCAAGAGATTGAAGCTTTGCTAGACAATGTATGCAGCATTTTGCCCAGTACTGTCCAACAACAATGTGATAACTTGGTCAAGCAGTATGGACCACAAATTATCCAGTTGTTGCTGCAGGAATTGCAACCAGATGCAGTATGTCAAGCTCTAGGACTTTGTACTGGAACAGCCAAAGGTATCATCAGTCATATGCAATTTGCAGACAAGGAAATTTAGGCTACTCTTTTTTTTTTTTTTTTTTAATTTGCAATTTTACAAACTAAATTTGTAATCATTAATCGATCTATTGGAGATCTTGATTATGAAGATAAAGTGTTTTTTTTGTAAGTGTGAATAAATTTAAAAAGTATTTGTGGGGGGGGTCATCAAAATGTGATTTTAGTTCAAAAGAGTGCAAACTTTTGTTTTTTGTAGCCCTGAAAGTGTCTGCTCAGCCCAATGACCAGCTCTGTGACTTGTGCAAATATGTAATTTATAAGTAAATTGTCACAGTACAGATGTATTTAAATTGTATACCCAATGCTATTGCTGCAACACTTCTGCCCCATACACACATTAGAAAAGAAAAAAAATGATCATGATAAAAATAAATAACTATGTACGGTTTCATGTCTTTTAAATTAAATTTTACATCCCACCTTGAATCTTCAGTTATATTTATCAATGAAAGAGTAATATGCCTGGAGGGGGCTCCTGTTTACAATAAGTCACTCAGTTCGCTGAATGGGTTTGGCTCTTAATATAAACTGATTCTCATCAAACCTGTTAATTACATGACGTACTTGTGTGTTGTGCAGAGTGAGTTTCAGCATCAGTAAAGCACAAATCCAGCATGCGATCTGCAATACCATCTATTGTTGATGTATAAGCCTACGTGAAAGTCTGTTCAGCAAAATATTATTAACACGCATAAATATCTATGCGCGTTTGTGAAGATATTCGGCTACATGAAGTCCTGATATACAGTCGTAGAGTCCTTGAAAAGTCCTTGAATTTTAAGGCATCTAGGGAGTGTGAACCCTGAGGAAATTTAGGCTACTCTTTTTTTTTTTCAATTTTATAAAGATCGCAGATTTTTACAAACTGAATTTGCAATCATTAATCTATCTAGTGGAGATCTCAGTTATGATAACAAAGTGTTTTTTTGTAAGTGTGAATAAATTAAAAGAATTTTTTTTTTTTCGGTCATCAAAATGTAATTTTGTTCCTAAGAATATTAATTTTTGTTTCATGTAGCCCTGAAAGTGTCTGCTCAGCCCAATGACCAGCTCTGTGACTTGTGCAAATATGTAGTCACTTACTTGGACACCTTTCTGGAAAAAAACTCAACTGAGGTGAGAGTTTATAATTTGACTGACAAGTCTTTTTATTCAGAGCATTAATTTCCTCATTTACACTCTAATAGAAAATTGTTAATCTCTTTTGCTTTGGTAAATATGCATATTAGATATTCCAGTAAATATGTATGCATATGATATATTGTCATATCAAAAGTTTGTAACAGATCACGTTTGAGGTAGTAAAGTGATAGATGCTGACAGTTTATGGTAATCGATACCATTGAAAACATTACAGCGGCTGCTATTCTTGTATTAGTCTTATTTTGTATTTTGTCAGTGAATAACCTTTGCTCATATTGAACACTCAAAGACTTTTACCCCATTGACATAATATTAAATTCTGTTTGTTTGTGTATTTACAGCAAGAGATTGAAGCTTTGCTAGACAATGTATGCAGCATTTTGCCCAGTACTGTCCAACAACAATGTGATAACTTGGTCAAGCAGTATGGACCACAAATTATCCAGTTGTTGCTGCAGGAATTGCAACCAGATGCAGTATGTCAAGCTCTAGGACTTTGTACTGGAACAGCCAAAGGTATCAGTCATATGCAATTTGCAGACAGAAGGAAATAGGGTTCGTACGGTCCTTGAAAGGCCTTGAATTTGGAAATTGTTGCCAAAGTCCTTATATTTTTGCACAGGTGGTCAATTTCGTTCAGTGACTGATTGTTAGAACAGGACTTTTTTTTTTTTTTTTTTTTCACTTTTCCGTCTACCGAATGTGCCTGACAGCCGCTCCGTATTTTACATTTGCCCAAAGTTCGTTTCCTACCAAGTGCCCGGATGTTGATGATTTTCTTTGTTTCATTCACTGTGGATCTAATCTGGCCTAGTTTAGACCTGCAGGTCCAGTGCAATTCGATAACGTCAGTTTTAGTCGTAATTGTGATGGATATCGCGAAGGATTAGATCAAATTATTAGTCGGGAAATTTCAGGCTTCAGCGGAAGATGAACTTTTTGATTCAGAAGTGTCTTGCTCGCTGCCGACGTTTTGATATATTTGCGGAACGAAGAAAACAAAAACGAAAGTATGAATGTTTTGTGCGCATGCCTGGAATGAAGATACGAATGGGCAACAGGCAACCTAGACTTGTGTTGGGATCTCAAATCGTGTTTACATAGGCATCGTTTGCCATTTGTGAACTGTAAAAGGTCATCACTTGACAATCCCGTCATGAGTAGATGTACAAACAGAAAGAGAACATGATCTAGATCTAGTCAACAGGCCTACTGAGATCTCGTAAAGATCTTCGGCTCTCAGCATTCTGCAGAGATCTAGCTTTCTTTGAATGTTTAGAAATAGTTAGAAATAATAAGGTCGCGGCATCATCCGGTCAACTTGTAATGTACTTATGTAGACCTAGATCTAGATACGTAGTATTATGCGACCTTTATGCTGGATATCGGTAGTTTTAGATCTAGAGCCTACATCTACATAGATCTATATGAAAGACCAAACAAAAAAAAAAAAAGTTTTTTGATGCAGGTGAACAAGTAACAAATTGATTTAGATCTAAATTCAGTTGCAGTGAGATTTAATGAATTGTA
>JBCEWB010447287.1:0-19943 GCA_039654565.1 Peronia peronii | reverse complement strand
TGTAGAATGTTTTCTCATGTGAATGATCATTTCTTAACTTGTATTACATTATAATCACATTAATTGCTTCATTTAAGGAGAATTTAAAAAAAGTGATTTTTTACTATCGAGCCCCCTTAAAAGCTATGCCTTTCACATTTTTAACACTAAAGTGCAAATGATGGTAAAACAACCATTTGTCACAAAATGCAATAACATAAAACTACTAGTCAATATCAAAAACCATGTAAGCTATATTACAAGAAAAGCTTCATATTTTTTTACATCTTCAGTGACGGGAAGGAATTTTAAGAAAATAAAATAAAATAATATTGAAACAAACGCACTTGAATTTTAGGATATACATCAATACAGTACATCTTACAAAACAAACATTAATTGTGAAAATTCAAAATGCCAAATGACGTGGCAATGTTATGTAAATGTCTCTCTTCAAGCTAACTATCGGTGGCTGAATGAGATTCTGTATTTATCATCTAGGTAGAAGGTTGTTGTCCAGCCACCAGTCGTCCTCTTTACCTGGTGATGGCAATGATCTGCCTAACAATAACTGGGAATGTCTAAAATCTAAAGCAGCTGTGTAATGAAACAAAACGTTGGTGACCACCACTGCATATTCACAGAAAGCAAACAACGTGTACACTGTGGAGAGAAAAAAAAAAGAAGAAAATAATCTGTAAATTGCCTGAAATGAAATGACATGCACATAATCTTGTCCTTCAAAATATAAATGGAACAAAAAATGAGCAAAATATGAAAAACACATTTACACTCTAAAACGGCTATTAAGGAAACAATTAAAACGAAACTTCCGTTGTTAAGAAAGAATCTTTGGGAATGTTTTTTTTTCACGATATAATTTGTTAGGCTTAATATGAAATTAAACTATGGGCTGATATTATTAAAAACTACCCTTATAATGAACGGTTTTCATTTCCCTGATAGCATTTTTCTTTCATATTAAGTGTAACCAAGTCTTCCGACAAAAAATCGTCCGTGGGTGCGTCAAGCACCGTACCCGCAATGTGCTGTGCTGAACGGCAGTATGTCACAAACCCCGACAAAGAAATCATCCATGAGCGCGTTAAGTACTGGTAGCCGCAATGTGCTGTACTGCCCAACAGTATGACACCTGAGGCACACGTGTGTAGAAATCATGCATCTACCATCCCCCATTTCACACCTCATTTGTGCCCAAATGAGTATGATGCATCGTGAGAGAGTGTCGCCTCTTATGTGCATGTATGAGGCTATTATGATTTCGTCATTATTTACAGCCACACAACCACGGTATCATGGACTGGCCTTTGTCTTTTCAGTCATACACAAAACACACTGCCACTTGCAGGTATTCTCTTATTATTTTTTATGCGGTCGCATGGATCTTCAATCGAGGGAGGTAATTCGGTAATTAAACTTTCATCCAATGGTTGCATTCCCTGTTTCAATTTAGCCTCTTCGGATATCACAAAACAGCAATAGAACAAAATGATTTCCATTCCCAACAAATTTTGTTTTAACCATTTTAGAGTATACATATATATACCAAAAAATAAAAAATTCTGTAACAATTTCTAGCTTCCTCCAGTTTTCTTAACTTATCAAAATCAATCTAAAATTGTAGTTGCATGTACATATGTGACTGAGATTCTTTTGCAATGAAACCTACCATTCACTCAAAATAGTTGAGTATCTTGTTAAAGATATCAAGTTCATGGCAACATAATTATGTTGAATGTAACACTTTCTACCAATGAAATAAATGTGCACAACTTGCAAGTTTGGTGTCTTTCTCTTAACAACAAAATGTGAAATAGTGGAAATCATTTAAGGGAGTATGCAATCAATTTCAATTTATGTGACTTAAGTAGGTACAAACCTCTGTAAAATTCATTGACCAGCAGAAGAAAAGGCACTAAGAGCAAGAATTTCTAAACATAATAAACAAACAAGCAAACATTTGACAATTCAAACACTTATTGGTCTATCGTATACAGATTACAGACCGTATTACTAAGCTAAAAGTTTCTTGTGCTATCACTAATTGTAAATGATTAAATCAGTTTTAAATAAAGTGAAAATTTCTTTCACTACACTTGCAAAGGATCATTATGACAATAAAGATAGTGACTCAACAATACTGATAATATGTTTCAATAATAAACTTATTGTCTTTTAGTCATTACGAGATCTTTGAACACTAGACGATAGGGATTGTTTTTTACCAACCTTTTTCGTTCACTTTGCCACACATAAGAGGTGAGCAGTGTTGAATACTGCAAAATCACTTTTCGTTTTGTCACATGAAAAACTGACCACCGAATAACTGACAAAATTATTACAATAAGAAGAAAACATTTATTCATCCAAATCTCTACAATTTTTTATCATGTATCTTTCAAGCAAAGAGCACAAAAGTGATTTTCTTCTCTGCACTATGCTGGTTCAAACTCCTTCTATCCAGCAAAGGAAAAAATAGGGCTGGTAAAAACAAATTCCCATTACAGGAACTGTTAAAACTTTAAAAATCTTTGGGAAACTAACGTATTTGCCGAATGTAATATCACTACAGACCTGCTGATACTAGACACAGAGCCCTTGTACAGAACAAAAAAACAAATGAAGCCGAGTAGATGTGTCCACTAGTTCTCATAAGGTCAGTTAGAACTTATTTTGCTATGATTAATAGTTATCAGACATGAAAAACATCTTTTAATTCTTTTAATGATGATCTTGTTTTCTTTAGTCTTCTTCCTTTTCTTTAGTCTGACTGGAAGAGCAAGCGCTGTCCAATATAAAGAAAATCACATTTTATGCAAAACATCTGCAGATAACAGTGATACTGCTTGGAGAAAAAATCTCAGGCTGACTTACTGAAGCAATTCTAGATTGATCCCTCATACAATGCCTCCAGTATTTTTAATGTGATTAATGAGACTGGGGAAAAAAAAAATTCTGCGGGTAGTCTTTTTCTTATGTTGAATGTTGAGTCTATTGTCAGTTGCTCAGAAGCACCAAAGTACAGTAGTGGATTTATATAGTAGTAACAAAAGTGTAGACAACTTTTTTCAGTTTTTTTGTTTTTTTTTGTTAGTCATCAACTGAATCAAAAAGAGATTTTACTTACATGGTGCCTGGATATGCAGTAAATCACCAAATCCAGCAAATCTTTAGAAAATGTTTTGACAGTCTCTTCAGTTATACAAATTCTCCAGCTATGCTGACTATAAATTCACAATGAAGATGAATGATGATGTAGATTTAGATCTAATGTACTTTGTCACAATGACTTACTTTTTTATTTGTTAAAACTTACATGTATCTTTTTCTCTTAACTCTTTCACTGCCAAAGCCTTTGAATGTTCAGTTTTTTTTGTCTAATATCAGTAGCAGGTACTGAAAATAAACAGCTTTATCTCTTCTATAATATTACGTTTTCGTGCACAAAAGCTCAATAAGCAGATTCCAAAGCCTAAAATAGATTTCTCAAAAGTTTATGGTTATTGTTTTAGCAGACGTAGGCTTAATGGCAAGGTAGCTGTTTATTGTGTTGCTTGGCCTGCTATTTCAATCCGGAAGCCAGGTTTTAGAAAGGCATATTATCTATTTTCATTAAAAACAAATGAAGAAACAAATGAAAATTGTCCCTCACAAAAAGATATTGGCTGTTAGATTGTAATAGCAAGCCAAAGCTACTTCGGAATAAAATGACTATATTTATGTTGCAATCCTTATGCATACACAAAAACATTCTAGCGCACTAATGTTTTGTGAGAAAAAGGCAATGATGAGAAAGAATACATCTGATACAAGTCAGACATATTTAGTAATCTGTGTCAAAAAGCAGGTTAAAAATTTAAAATGAAATATGACGAAAAGAAAAATGGGAGATCTTTTACACATCTTCTGTGAAGGGAAGAAATTCGTAGAAAATAAAATAAAATACAGTGGAGTCCAAATAATTTGAACTCTTCTAAATCGAACTTCTGCTTAATTTGAATAATCCTGGAAGCTAGGTTTTTTTTCCCTTCTTTGTCCTTAGTAAAAATAATCTTCGTAATTCAAATTAAGTCATCTTGGGACAATTCACAGCACTAATGTGAAAATCCGAAATTTACTTCTTGAATGGTCTATGTTGTTTCACTCACCCATTCTGCACCACCCCAATGTTCCCCGAAACATGCGCTGACATCTAGCTCTACCACTGTTTCAACTAAGAAAGATGCGCTGTCGATGGATACATGACGTCATCCCACCACCTTGTACATGATGCGAAGGACAAAGACTGACTAATGACCAGACACATAGGCCTAGTATGACCCACCTACGAAAGCAAACTCAGCCTCAGGAGACTGACCACTGACCATCGGTTTCAAAAGAGCCCTGAATGAACAGTATGGCCGAGCAATGGATAGGCCTAATTTTAGCTCCATGGGCCGACCACATCTGACATAAGTGACAGCGAGATGGTTGATTTCTGTGCACATGTAATAAACGTGCTCCCTTTTTCTCAACCCATTGTTGCTGTCTTTGACGAGATCTAGCTCAAGGCTAGTGAAACACACCAGTGACTATCAATTCTCATTGAAACAGTGCGATCGTACTGATCAACAAACTAGATCTGCACTGTAGTTTGTAGATCGAGATCTACACTTTGCGTTCTTTAGATTTAATCCAGATCCCTTTAAATTTAAATATCACGACCCAACCCGTTGAAGAGAAACTCACTCACTATAGAGATGAAAATAAAACTGTTAACCAGAAACACATACAAACTTAAAAGAACTAGATCTAGATCTAGCTAACTTTAGCGCAAACCTAAAGTTTAGAAGTTTTAACATCAAGGGAAGTAACTATGTAATAGTTGTAGTTTTTTCATTTGACCATATTGTAATTCGAACTTGCTTAATTCGAAGTCAATTCTTTTTCCTTTTTTCACTTTGAATTAAGAGGATTCTACTGTAATACTAAAACAAATGCACTTGATTTCCAGGGTATACATCAATACAGTATACAGTATAGTATCAGTTAGTTAGCTCCTTATTCATGATGCTTTGAAAGGCCACAATCTTCACTGTATAGCAAAAGGAAGAGTTCTGCATCTAGTTTCTGGCAGGCCTTTGGATATTACTCAGTCTATTAAATAAAATCAGTGACAGAGATACATGTATGTTCAACAAGAAGAAACCCTCATCATGAATGAAAAATGTCCAAATATTTTTTCTGCTTGTTTTTTTTTTTCCTGTAGGTAAGCAGTGCATAATGTTCAGGATAACTTGAGGCTGAAATAATGGTGTATGGCAGGACAAAGTGAATGACACACCTAAGAGATCTTTGGCCTTGAGCTGGGTGTTGGGGGAGGAGCGGTGAGGAGGGTGGTAAGAGCGAACGCCAAGGAGTAGGAGGCAAAATCAATGATGGCCGTGCCATGAAAGGCTATGTTGGTCACAATCACTAGATATTCACAAGCAGCAAAGGCTGTGTAGACTGGGGAAGGGGAATGGATTAAAAAAAAAATGGTCAGAGGGCAATAATGATGTTCAAATGACACATTTCCTTTGGTTATTTCTTGCTTTGGTTAACACCTATTACACAGTTTCCATATTTTTTGATTTGTGTAATAGTTTAAGAGGTTCATTTCAAAAGTATATCATGGTCTTTCAAAAATTTTAAGCATGGAATATTGATAATTTATACAACATATCTTTCACATAACAGCTGCACAACTGCACACTGGAAGAAAACCAAGATCAGCCTGATTTCAGAGATAATTATTAAAACAGCCTAGATATTAAATTTTGTTTAAGATGTTACTATATTCAACTGACTTGTGCAGCTGACCTAATATTATATCTATTTAGCTACAACATTCTGCTAGAATAGTCAGCATTTCACTATTTTCACCCTACCACAAATGTGTGATTTATCTCACTTGTGTGCAGTGCATTCCTAAAATGTGGGACAAAAACACATCCTAGTGCAAAGTTTTGTGAGTATGTCACATAGTTGTGTGGTGTTTCTGATTTTTATCCCAGTCCTGTTTGGATGATTGAATGCCTGGCATGGCAAAAAAGTGAGAATGAGAATATTTACTTCACTACTGTCCTTTGGAATACATTGTAAATTAATTACCCTCCTACTTTAAATTATTCTCTCAAGCTCAATGCTGCTGAATGCCGATTTTCATCAGTGTCCTTAGAAAAATTTTGTTATTTTAAAATCAAAATGGTGAATGGGAATGTAGACATTATAAGAAGTAAACTAAGAGTTATATGTGCAGAACACAGTAATGAATTTCATTTTGATATGCTTTGAATTATAATAAGAGTCCAGATTGTTCTCCTATATTTTGGATGACAACTGTTGTCATGATGTGAAGTATGTGTTGGTCTTTAAGGTATCCTTTTAAAACATGTATCTTGATGTTGATTCAGAATGGTGGTTTTCCACTAGGTTATCAGAATGGTGGTTTCTAGGTTATGATGGAAAAGTAGACAATCTAAAAATATTGATAATACATTTATATCAATCAATAAATCTAAATAAATCTGATACATCTATAGGCATATTACAAACAGCAAAATAATGAATATCTAATCTTCCAAATTTAAATCTAAACTAAAATATTAGTGAATCTCTCTACCAAGCTCAGAGAAAATTATTTGTTAATCAATAAATCACAGGAATGTGGGACCGGTTTTAATATCAAAACATTGCAGCCCAACTGAAACTGTATTCAGATGAAGACAACAAGGTAGCCCTCTCCTGACTTAAATTTTCGACCTTTCCAAGCTTCTGAAATCTTGAAATCTTAGTGTAAACATAATGCAAAGGCAGGCATAATTGTGAAGTTTAAATGTCGCTCAAATGTGTAAAAAATTGCTAATAATTACATGTACCTCTTCTTGTAGTGATACCTATTGCTATATGACGCACTTTTCTCTCAGGATTATTTCCTCTCAGAACTGCATAGTTTGTTGACAGATAAAATTAAATGCAAACAAAATGTCTTTCACTGCCTTCATATTGTGGTTGTATGCATTTGAGGAATGTGAAAATACAATATTAAAAATGGCATAGATAGCTGGCATTCTTTCCTAGCCAAGAGTCATGTTTAGAGAATCTTAGTGTTCATTCCAGTACAATACTGACTGTATGTATAACAGGCTAATCCTGATAAATCAGCATCTTTGCATTCCAGATGTATTTTCTCACACATATGCTCGAATAACAAAAATTCAGTGATGTAGCTATGTGTGCCAAGCTGTATAGGTGAAGGAAGGCAGGGAGCAAGGAATTATGAGATCCTTTGGATCAATAAGTGGTAACACAATAAACAGTACTGAGAATATATAAGAACACAATCCCAACAATAAAAAAAAAATCCATATTTAAAATAAAATGTGAAGTAAACCAAACATGTCAATTATACTCCTTTTATGATATGAGAGGTAATCAAGTACAAAAACTACTTTATACCTGTGAATCAGTGTGTTACTATTCATAATGATCTAACAGAAAAACATTCATTAAGTGTTTTTAGAAAATCAAATATCACTTAAGCCAATTTCACCTCAAGCATTCAGCTGACTATTAAACTGAAATCTAACAGAGAAAAAGAAATATAAACACTTAACATAACAGGATACAAGTAAGGAATAAACAAATGACAAAGGTTTTTGACTTACCACCTGGTTCACAGTACCAATTATGTCTAAAAAAGATGTAAACAGACAGAAGAAATATGGATATGTTGAGGGTAAAAAGCAGCTTCTTCAACCACAATGACATGGTCTCCTGGAAAGAGAAAAAAAAAAAGCAAGTGTCAAAAGGTCATAACTGGGTCCAAATGTATGTCTGGAAAAAAGAGTAAGCATATTTCAGTTTTTATCTAGTATTCAATTTGTAACACTTTGCTGCAAAAAGAAACTGTCACCTTAGAGGCAAAACAAGTAACTCTATTTTCAGATTCAGTACTGTTCAACAAAAACCAGCTGCTGTAATACATGTAAACCTAATGTATGCATTCGATTGTCGATTCAATTTGTACTTCATGCTGAAGCAAAAAAAAAGGATTTTGCTGAACTATTAAAAATGCAATTTCCTCCAAATACTGCTTACTTTTGCTTTGAAATTAGTCACTCATGTCTCTAAGATGACAAAATCAGCCACTTTCACATTCATGTACTTATTTACCTTTCATAGACATTTATAAATACAAATTGATTGGTAACAAACCATACATGGGTGTACTTGTCTGTTTGATCACAATTTAATTCATCCATAGGAAAAGCCATACAGATTTATGTGTATTTGACAGCAAGAAAAATAATATTGTGCAAGGCTATAACAGGAAATCTAGCAAAGACACAAATATATAATATATTCACTCACACATGTCTGTCTCTCTCCTTTTTCTCTCTTTCATGCTCTTTTTCTGTTTTTTAATGTATCTACCCCAGGAAAAGATTTATGGGATCAAATCAAAGCCTTATAAAGAAACCTGAGTTCCAACTCTTTAGTATTAGTAACTGGGAGTCAGTTTGTACATATCTGATCTTTTCTTGGACAATGATAACGAAACAAACAAACAAAAATTTTAAATGAAGAAACAATACATTTTTTTTTTCAAATCTCTTCTCGGAGTTACCTCAGGACTCATTATGGAGCCACTGTAAGCCCGGCCCCATGAGAAAAGATATATTGTCAACATCATATAGATCAGACCTGCTGCCATGAAGGATATGAAGAGATTCTCATGCATGTCTGAAAGAGAAAAGCATCAAAACATCACAATTAGAACAAAATACTAAAATGAGCACAGAAAGCCCCAGTGCCCTAAAACTGGGATAATACAGCACGATTCTTTAATCCTCTACGATCTGAAGCAACTTTTGAAACAAAATGATACTGGCATCTTGGGACAATTTATTTCCATAACATTTGTACTGTCGAACTCTGATATTTACAAAATCGGATGTTGTGAAATTTCGGTAATAAAGAAAAGAATATGCAATCCCATGTGTTTTCTTTATTCTTTTTTCTAATAAAATCTCGGAATTTGCGAAATGCCAATCCTCCAGATCTCACTTATAAAAGAAATAATTTTCCCACAAAGTGATAGTAAAACCATGTGGCGGCATGCCGAAGATGATTAAACTGTATGTGCGACCAGCTTTTCCTTTGTTCAACCACTCCTATTAATACCCACTGGCTCCGATTACACACTGATTGTGAAAGGCAAGACAACGTTTGCGTGATACTTGTGCAATAGGCTAGGCCCAGGTAAAACAACTGAGGGGAGGTAGAGGCAGTGTATCTAAAAAATCTTTGTCCACGCAGGTGGAAGTAAGTGGTTTGTGGAAGTAAGTGGTTTGGGCAGGACGTGTTGGGTGGGGGAAACAAGGAGTAATCTTTACTGTGTAAAGGAATGTTCTGCGAAAATCGTAACAGGCGCAGACAATGGTCTGGGAATGATCATCAATTAAACCGCGATTATTACTTAGCCTACACACTGCTGCACATTACTCAAGCTTTCAGTGCAGAGTAAACCGTTTCATTCAGTAGCCTACCAGTTTCAATATTTCATTGTTAAAATTTGTTATTGTTTGACAATTTTCTATGCACCATGTCTGGACAGAAAAGAAAATGCCTGTCATTGGAGATGAAAGTCAGGATTATCGAGGAAGCCAAAAAGAAGACATGGTCTAAAACTGAGATATGCCATGAATATGGAAAATGAAACACCAGCCTTTCAACAATTTTGAAGAATGAACGTCCATTATGAAGTCCCTTGTTTTATGGTTTCTGTTGTATATTAAGAAATTCTGATATTAAGAAATAAAATGAAAGTCCTGGTCCCTTCAATTTTTAATATCAGAGTTCCACTGTACTAACTGAATATTTGTCTGCAATAAAATCTGTGACATATAATTATTTTCCCATAAAAAACATCCTGAATGTTCTCAGCTTTCAATCTTTAGTAATCAAACCTAACCATGTATCAAATATCAGTCTGGGCTGTAAACAGTTAATACTTCACAAGAGGATATCAGTAAGACAGATGGCTGGTATATATGAAGGGGAGAAAATGGTTCAGGCTGACCACAAGTTAACACATCAGCACTACCTCCTTACACAATCATGAGCATCATGTTCAAAGCACCACTCATTTGTGCAGCACTAACATATGCTTTGTGCTTGTTCTATGCGGATGATTTGTTGAGATCTTGAAAGAATACTATTTCTTCTTATCACTACTGAACCTGAAACTCAATGCATTCACTGAACTGGCTTATAGTCAACATCAGTCTTGTAGATAACCTTGTGAGAATTTGCCTGGGTGATGCTTTAGATTCTGATCATCTCAGTATCCTGAATTACCATCAGTTTCTGTCATGGTTTGCCCCATCTAAATTCTCAAATCCTATCCATACTGTTAGTGGAAGTCCTGCTTTCATATCTTGTAAACAATAAAATGTAATGATGTACTTAAAATGTAATGATGTACTTGCCATGGTTTTCTGTTGAGGAGATATAGGTTAGCCCCACAAGAGAAGCAACTTCAATGATGTTACAGAGACTAGCCAATGCTGCCAAAGTTTTATACAATTCGTTATTCTTGCCCATATGAACTGAAGTGTGAAAGCTGTAATATGCCAGGGCTATCATAAAGCGAGGTGTTGCATGTAGAGCTATACAGACACGCCATACATATCTCTGTGGGGTAAAACCTCCAATGGCAGCACTGATTGATGGAAGATAGTTTGGAACCTGTTAGAGAAATATGGTAAATGAATGAATGAATAAATATAAATAAATAAATAAATGAACAGATAAATAAATATTTCTCTTTTCCTTTTAACCAGCATACATGTATCCAATATCCATCTTCCAGCCAGATATGTTATGATCATAGCTCCTCAAGCATAAATCAGAAAACAGGGAACGTATGGAATACATTGTGAGATATGCCCAGTGCTGTTCAGATAAACCTATTCAACAGTCATGTTATAAGAAGAATTATATGAAGATTTTAATTTTTTAAAACAATCTGAACTCTACTGCACAATCAATAATCTAAAGGAATAATTCATAAAAAAGGGCCAATTTTTTTTTTTTTCATTTCACTGTGGACTTTGCTCTGGGAAGGGTATGGTGCAGAACAGTTTAACTCATTATGGAAAGAAATCATTGGGCATGGACAGTGCAATCGAGCACATTTGCAACAAATCAAGACTCTTTAATAGCAAAAAATCCTTTCCAAACACCTAAAGACTGAATGAACATCTCTCACCATCCTTATGGCTGTGACATTCCCTTGCCGATGGAGTTTTGTGTTCTAAATTCCTTGGAATCAGCCCCTCTTTCAGCACTCATGTTTCAACAGTTCTAATTTAGAGAACTATTTAGAAATGAGCACTTCTGCTCCCATCATTCTAATTTTGTTTTCTACTTAAAATTGGAACCCACATGAGCTTTCAACAGGTCTAATTTGATTCTAATTTAATAAAGACTGGAATCTGATCTTGCTGTTCTAACTTTTAAGGCAACCAAGCAGATTAGAACTTGCTCTTTTTCCATTCTAACCACATTACATTCTAAAAACGATTTGCCTGTTTCCCTATCTCTCATCTGATCATCTGCACTGGTGCCCAACGCAACGTTCATGTTGCATCTGTTATGTCTATTGAGTGTCTGTGGGTGCATCAAGCACAGTTTAACAAAAAAAAGTGGATATATTTCAACTCCACTCCACTTCCCAAAGAACGGAGGAATGGAACTTTTTTTTTCTTTTTTTGAGTGAAAGAAAGTTGGTGTATATATATATTAAAGAAAAAAGAATTATAAGTCATATTATTTTTATGAGATTTCAAATTATTAACATTGGATTACAACACTTTCTTTTTCATGCCTGCAAAACAAATTCCATTTTTCATTCACAAGACATGTCCGTTCCCAACCTCTACCAAAGCGGAGCACTTAGTTTCAGGCCCGGTCGGCAATAAATTACGCGACTGATGGGTGACTGGGTCCCCCGGGCATCATAAATTCCTGTTGTGTGGGGAACTTGGAATGTTGATATCCTGTGAATAGCCACTCTTTCACAGGAACAGGTGCAAGTTTGAAACCAAATAAAAGTTTAACATTAGGTCTAAAATTCTTTATTCTCTGTATTCTGTTCATTTTCTTGTGGTGGCTTGCTAAAAGGTGCGTGTATTTCTAACTCTTCTATGGTGAAAAAAAAATAATTCAAACATTCGTGTAAATCTTATTTTGCTATAGAAAATTTTCTTTAACATCCAATATTATTGTTCACAATTCAACTAAGTCTTATTTTGTGGATTTTGTTTTTTCGTTAATGTACATTTCTGTCAGTTAGAGGTGGATATCTTGAAAGCTTGCAATTCTTGTGAATTTTTTTTAAAGGTTGAAAATTTGACATTCTAACCATTAAAGGCTAATTTTATGAAATAAGTAATTGATAATTAATCTTCTTTATATTATTAAATACAGCACAGATCTGCTGGAAACAATATGATTGTGACACTCCAATATACGGCTCTATTATGAATTACACGTAAACTAAATCAATGAACATTTTGATGCAGAAATCTCTCAAATCAAAGACAATTCAGGCAAATCTTGGTTTAAAAACTTTAAGATGTGAGATGGCCGTTCTTTAAAAGAAATTTTAATTTGATGATCCTGTTATTTTTACATGTTTTATAAACTCATAACAATCATTTCATTATTTTACAGGAGAATTACGTATGCATGTATGCAAAATTACCAATTAAATCTATGGCTGTCCCTATTTGCAGTAGTGCTGCAAATAGGAAATACTTGGCAGAGTACTGCAGATAGGAAATACGCGGCGGAGCTCCTATTTGCAGTACCACACATTTCCTATTTGTAGTAGGATTGATTTATGCACGAAACCTACGATTTGCACGGCTTTTATTATCATTATTAGCGAGATGAATTTCAAATAGTAATAAAGCTTTATATTTATTGCAGTCATGTGGCAATATCTCTGTTTTGACATGCCTTAATTGCAATAAGCTTTAGAATCTCATTATAAAATCCATAGGACTAAGGTCTAACTCGTAGCTAGATCTAGATCTCGATCCCTCTATTCCATATCTCCTTCAACTGCATCCTCAAAAAGAAAAAAAAAAGACAGAAAAATAGAAAAATTCTGTCTAAAAGATACAAACACGTACAATACAGGCAACAGAAAAAAAAATGAAAAATAGATGCCATTAGCGATCGACCCTCCATTCTCACTCATGACATAGATCTAAATCTAGATCTATCTACCTAGATCTAGATGTAGTCTGGATCTAGTAGGTTGAACATCTCCTTCAACTACATCCTAAAAAAAGTACAGAAAAATATAAAAGTACATGTATTGTCATATACACACACACATAATACATGTATAATAAGAAAAAAATCTTTAAAAAAAAAGAACAAAATCGTGAGCCATCTTGTTTCGAACTGCTATTATCGACTGGTCACAAGATCGTTACAACTAGTCACTTGACCGTAGGGCCACAAACAACAGTGATTGCCAGTGAAAATTTAGTATTATACTACAAAAGTCCTTAATGTAAAATGAAACAGCTCGTCAGTGACCTTGTTTTCTGTTGTTTTTTTCTCCACATCAGTGATCCACATTTTAGTCGAATGTGCAACCTAAGTTCTACAAGGTAACACATCAGAATGCTCTCAGAGACGGGTACAGCAATCAATACGAAAAACAAAATTGGGAATTTTAGTAATGCTGGGCATCGACCCAGATTTTGATGAACTGGATTTCCAAGTTACCCCCTTCATAATAACTAGGTTTAAACTGGATTTTATCCATTTTCATAATGGCTTGAATTACTCTAGCCACAGTGAGCCAACTGGCTACCTTATAACACATGACTGGTCTCATCCGCCCTCTCACCCACTCAGTCATAGTCATGTGTCTGTTTGCCCTGCATATCGCACAGCATGCATGCTTATCCCCCCCTCCGCTCACCACAAACGAAGGTCATTAGCACTGCTATGAGTTGCTTCAATGATTTGCCGTTTAGTCTCCTCAGGGGCATGGGCAAAAAACATCACGTAGGCACATGCTTTCAAGGGCTTTGGCCTTAGATAGCTATTTAGCATGGTGGTGGGTTCTCCACTGTAGCTTAAGTCAACATCTGACGCCCCCATGTGGCAGCAACTGGAAACGGTTACTGCTGGCCTTCTACTAGGAGGCTGCTGTGAACAGGCTGAGTTCAGGTGGGCTGCCTGGTACTATCGCCGGGTAACTATCAGCAGCTAACCTCCGTCTTGGTGGTCTGTGTGGGAGAAAACTGATCTAGCACCAAATTCAGGACCTGCCTGAGCCCTGGTATGTACGAGGGATCTTGTGTCCAGCTTGCCTCGGCCAGCCTCCTGATCTACGAGGACAGATGGTGGACAGACTTGGGGCGCGCTGAACCTTATTGGTCTTGATCTTGTGATCAGAGTCCAATGTGCAGATGATGGGTCACTTCCCCTGCCTCTCTCAAGGAGTAAAAAGAGCCAGCTCTAGCTAGCTCTATCCCTCTGGGGCCTCACCGTATAGCATTTAAACAGGCTTTCATTTAGGAGGTTTGTCCACATCAGACAGGCAATGCATCTCCTATCTGCGTTCAGTGGAAGAAGCGTGCAGGACAACAGGGGTCATTTGAACCTGCTAGCTCGCTGCTAGGGATGTATGGCCCTGACCACCCATGATGCAGGCTTGATCAGGGTGGCACAATTTGGCACTGATGGATGACCCAGCTGAGAAGGTCATGATGGTTGGCTACTAGCAGAGCCTGGGCAACTCTGCAAGGTCTGGAATGTCCTTGATCAAGATGGAATGGTGTGGGAAGGGCAGCACAGAATGAGCGTGGAGCTAATATCAGCCACTTGAGCTGGCAAGTCCAAGTAGTACCAAATGCAATCTTCTTCATTGCCCACGGGGAATGATTTAAGCCCTACCTTGAAGTGACAAAAGAAGCAAGCAGTTCCTCGAGGTGCCGGGAACTACTCTCTTTGCTTCGTCCCCTCGAAATTGCAGCATCCAGGGAACAACGAAATGACAAGACATGCATGCTGCCAAGAGTTTGCCAAACACGCAGTGGGGAATTGGTACAAAGCACTGGTAAGCATAGTGCAGCACAGTGAATTATTGCTTCATTGTTTTGGTTTTGTTTAATTTTATTTCCAATTTTACAACATGAGCACATACTATACAGTACTAAATACAAGTAAACATGCTGGCCTAACGAGGATAGCCCAATCCTTTCACCACCTTAATATATGTATAACTTTTCAAGAAAAAACCTCTCCCATGCTCATTCATTCATTCATTCTCTGATTTTTCTGCAGGTTTTTTGTTGTTTCATTTTCATAGTTTGTTGAGGAATAGAATCGTGTCAACATCTTCAAATACCGGCAAATCCCAAAGTATAATTAACTCTAGACCTGTGAACCAGCCATGAAGCGAGTAGAACTCTCCATGGTGAGTTGCTACCTGCCAATCTGGGCCGCAGGCGATAGTGCTTTGTTTCATTTTTGACTTATAACCATTAACTCCACCCAGCCTTCTAAATGGCACAATATAGACCTACCTCTCCCTGACTCCACCCTTCTTTGACACTTAATACTTGAAAGTAGTCATCAGTAGAATGGCTGTACTTACATGTGCATGTAAATTACAATAACATAGGTGTGTCAAGTTTGTCACCATCTGTACACAGACCATTCTCTTACATATTCATCCACAACCCTAGGGTAACTTCATGGACCACACCATTTCATAAATGGGTGTATTGACGTTCAGTTTATAGTATCAATGTAAACTATAAACTATCACTCCTCTGGCCACATGGATTTTGATCATGCTTAGATCAGACAGGCCAGCTTTTGACTTCGCATGGCCACAAAGAAATGTGTACAACTAATTAAATAATGGCATAGAATGAGAGTACAAGTGAGCTATCTGGTTTGTGGACAAATAGATACATAGACCGCTTTAGCTTTCATACATGAATAATTTTAGCTCACTTTTACCCTCGACAGTTTGATCACTGGTCAATGCGAAACTTGTTGAGTGGGCCAGTGGTCAGGGGTGTCTAGTTGTTATTCAATATGGAACAACAAAAGCTATTTGATATTCCCCTCCGACATCAATATTTATGTTGGACTACAGACTTACAAGGTATTTGAGAGGATCTGAGTAGACCACGCAGCCTTTGATTTCTGTTCTTCCTTTCTGTCTAACACGAGTTCATCATTGAGTAGTAAGGGCTGTCTCATACTCTTACCAACCAATATTTCCATTGAGTGTTGAAAGATCGTAAAATGAGCTGCAGCTATACCTTTCAATACTTTCATTTAACAATAGTTTGACAAAATTGGGGTAGATAAAGTGAATGGCAAGAAATATCACAGAGGAGCCAGTCGGTATGTATTATACATACCGTTGCATTATTGAATAGTGAGTCACCTATGGTATATACCATCATTGCATTACTTAGGTTAATTATGTTTCAAGCTTAGTCTGCAGTGCAGTCTGTTGTGTAGCTAATGAGCAAACCAGTTTGGCATTTGATCCAGCTGCAGACCCAGCCAGCGAAAGACAGTCCTAGATCTAGTTCACTGGTTTTCAATAGACCTCGATAGTACAGCGAGTTCACCAATGAGTACTAATCTATGGTTCCCAATTCTCCATTCTGAAATCCTGCCCACGGGGCCCTACTTGCACGAAGAGTGACAATGTATGATTGTTACAGTGCTCCCCCCATCTGTGCTGAAGCCTTTGATTTTTTACACCGACGCAGCAATATGGGCCTAAACTTAGAGTTCTCCCTCCCTCCCATTTCACACTCAACACTCCATGCACTGGTAGGCTAGACTAAGCTGGTGATCTCAACCAACTCATGCAATTAGTGGATCAGTAATTGTAAATGAACCTGATAAGCAAATCTGGTAAATGAACCTGATAAGCAACTTGGATAAATGAACTTAATACACAAATCAGATAAATGAACTGAGTAAATTCAAAAATTCAGTTATTTAAGTTGGATTTCGGAACTTTAACCAAATCAAGATTCAGATTTCTGCCCAGCACTAGATTTTAGCCCCCATCAGGGATTAAAATCACCCCTTTAAAATTAAAATTATTTATTGTTAAAAAAAAAATTAATTTTAACACAACAATTTCTGAGATCATAAATCCAACATTTTTATGACTGCAAAGCTATAAAAAATGCAGTGGCATACAAACAGCGAGTGGCTTCTCTTGCCTAGTACTGCAAATAGGAGCTCCACTGCGTATTTCCTCTACTGCAGTATTACTGCAAATAGGCACTCCGTAAATCTACATGCACTTCATCTCTATGATGTCAGCTTTTCAGATCCTTTAATTATAATTATGTTTTGACTGTTTGAAGAAATGACTAGATTCCTAACCCTGGCCCTCCAGAAATTTGTATCGCTTGCAAATGCGTTGCAGCCACGATTTTTGCCCCTAACCGCCTTGCAGCTGCAATTTTGCACCCTGCCATGATTTTTTTGCAATTTTTGCTCTTTTCCCTTTTAATTGAGAGAAAAAATGGTGAATTTGTTCAATGATGAGTACATAATCAATCTTCTAGTGATCACGTGTAGTTTTCCCTTTCCCCGATTTTTTTTTTTATCTTCTCCACACTTTGTGACACTGAAGAGCAGTAGACTTCGATTGTATTTACTTGATTAGTAAGAGATCTTCGACGATGGATTGATTCTTCAACAAAAATAACAATGTCCAAAGGTAGACCTAAGACAAGTGCCATCAAACAGAAGTTAATTCCCTATTCAAAATTACACTAGTACCATCAACTGTTTTGCAAGGCCCACTGGATAGATCTAGTTAGGTCTAGATCTAGACTAGACAGATCTAGATCTACTAAGACAGAACTTGTGAAAACATTTCACCAAAAAGGAGCGATAGGCAAAGTACAGAAAGCTGTCAAAATGAAAATCTAGCTGTGTTTATCAAGATTTCAGTCAGCAGTGTGAAAGTGAAACACACGAGCTAAGCTTAGAGCTAGATCTACTGTTTCTGACTTGCAGGCTTGGTCCGTTCTTTAGCATTGTTGTGCTGGTTTGGCAATGAAAGTGGCTCTTTAACTCTCAGAGAGAAGTGTGTTTTTGCACTCTAAATTCTACAGACGCTGAATTTGAACTCAGCTTTTCCATCTTCAATTCTGTCTAACAGAGTGCTGCATTTTTCTTTTTTTTTGTTGCCATTACTTAAATTTATGGCAAGTGAACTGTTGTGCAAGGTAGTTGCTGGTATTAGATCTAAAGATCAAATTTTCATTACAGTATTGTCAGTCACCAATTGATCTATGACTGGCAATATTTTTATTTTTAGTTGTGAAACAATTGTCACGCAGCTCTCTAGTAGATCCCAGTACAACAACGCTTATGAACAGAAAGAAACAGGTGTGAAAAGCATCAAATCTGAATGTTTCATGAACCTTTCAGATATACCCTTATAACTGCAATTGTTGTACATCAAACCGTAATGAAACTTTACAATAAAAATGGCTTATATCAGCAAATTCTGCGAGAAATGTGGTCTGCATGAGATTTTTTTTTGTTTCACTTGCATTTTTTTTTTTGCAATGTTAAGGGATTTTAGCATGCAATTTTTAGTTTTTTTTCAAATGCAATTTTTGTGATTCTGAAATGCAATTTTCTGCTGGGCAAGCTAACCTGTATGTATGTAAACTGACTTCAAGCACCCACTCACTGACTAACTGAGCACAAGTAACATGCCTTGCTCATAGCCTAAAGGCCAACCTCTCGGCCTGGGTCAAACTGCCCATTAATGAGTAGTAACCCCAGCGGACGTAGAAATCAGCACGGGACCATGATTCTGAAGGAGTGCATTGTTTTTCTTTTTTTAAAATTCGACTTAATTTTAAACACTGTCCTTACCCTGCAATGCGTCGCTGTTGATTCTTTGAAATCGAACAGTAAAGACCATATCACGCAAAAGAAGGTGGCAAACAACGGCAGACCACACACAATCTTTCCCATAGTGGGAAAGGAAAGTGTATAAAAACTTTTTGGTCGCGCCTCATATGCCATCCTGGAACCAAAGTTCTACAGCCTAATACTACTAATAGCTAATATGACCAAATTGTGGTCTCCTATCAACAGACTTCCATGTTGTCTTCTAAAAACATGCTTCGTCTGATTCGTTAGCCTCTCCTTTAATTTCTTGATGTCTCATAAACTAAACATTGATTTGATTTAATCTAGTCCACCAAAAACTGGACTTTGTGTTTATAAATAACATTTCAGAACGCATATGATTTATTATAATATAATAATAATTTATGATAAATATTTTATATCACACATTTCGTTTTCATGCTTTTTCAGCGGGTTTAGATTTATGTTTTAGAAAGCTAATGTTTACAATTTGCATCATGGCGCGGTGGCCAGAAGCTTGAGAGATAGACTTGCCTAATAACACAGCTTATTAGCAACTAACTGCAAGGTGAAAGAGCTACACTTCACAATCATTAAGGCATGCCGAAGTGCAAAAATATCCATAAGAGAGGAGACAATCATATCTATGCTGCCATTTTGAATCTAGAGTCAAGATTTTATAGAGAGAAATTCTAAAGCTAGATCTAGTTTTAATCTAGACCTAGACCCTCTATTGGCTCTATTCTATACGAATACGATTATGACGACCAAGACGTAAGTCTGGATCCAGATCTAGACTTGATCTGATGATCCAAGTACACTCCAACACGGTTAGTAAGAAAACGCTTAAAAAGAAACTTGCGCTATTAAGAAAGAATCTTTGGGAATGTTTTTTTTGCTGTGTAATTTCTTATGCTTACAAAGAAATAAAACGATGGGCC
>JBCEWB010447065.1:0-10958 GCA_039654565.1 Peronia peronii | reverse complement strand
GGTCTGGTCTTAATGAGATTTTAAGAGTCCAACCTAGGATACAGAAACACTGGGGGTCGCCATGGCTATGTCGTGTGGCGTCTGCTTCAGGGTGAAAAATACAAAAACCAACCACAGAAACTCATGTCGTGAGGCTGTGTGTTCGACTCCCGGGACCTCCCATTGGGGGATGGGAGGACACGAAGATCGAAAACCTGCATTTTTTTTTTCAGTGACCCAACGGTCTCCTGAATTCTTCTGGGTAGGAAGTCTGACATCTAGCCTTCTGGGACAAGGGCGAATATGTGCTACGCAACTTAAAGAACTCTTAGCAATTAAAAATCGATGAAGAGCAGGAGTGCTGCTGTCCGGGCAAAATTTCCAAATTAAATATTTCTACCCACAAAAATTGTCATCAAAAAACAGGCAACCTCTTAAAACCTACATAACTCTATTTTCTAAGTATTGAAATGCTTTAACAACAACAACAACAACAACAACAACAACAACAACAACAACAACAACAACAACAACAGCAACAACAACAACAACAACAACAACAACACCAACAACAGCAACAACAATAATAACAACAATAACAACAAAAAAAAAATACAGAAAAAACTCGTTTGTTACCACCCTGTCCTTCCATACAGCAATGAAGATAACTATCACAACACTGACTCTATGATCTACACTCTTGTGCCGCTGTTGGCCTGTAAGGTCCTTTCTTCACTGGCTATCCGGTGTTAGAAAACCTTTAAAGATTCTGTTTCTCAGAATGGCGATATCTTACCGTAAAATCTGTCTTTCTGTCACGCCTGATCTAAACCAGCCAGAATATATTTATATATTTGTACGCTCATAGAAGACCGCTACAGCAAACCAGTGCAGCTGCTGTCTACCATGCTTTCTAACACCATTAGTGTCACAAATAAGTACGAAAACTCTCGGTTTCAGGGATCACGTGCAGGCATAACATTTAAGAGTGATGGATTACAGATTACATGTTTCTACAAATCCACGTTTGTAAGCGATGTTATCTTATCTGTCAAGCTGTCCACCTTTAACTATACAACCAGTCTGTCTTGCTGTATTCGTCGCTTTCTGTGTGGCCATTTCCCCTTGCATTCAAATATCTAAAACGTGTAGATCGCAGATAAAAGTTGTGAAAATAGCTATCAGGACTGGACATAGGCTGTATTATCGAATCCCTGTGTAGACAGAGTAGGCAAAAAAAGAGTAGCAGATAGGGACGCTAGAGACTTGTACATACCAAGACAAGAAGAGTGAGGGACCCACGAGTGACCAAAACTTTTTTTCTTGTAAAGGATTTTTTTTTTTTGGAAAAACTAAAACTTCTCGAGATAACCTCCACTAGGATGTTGAAAGCCGTGTTACAGAACGTAACGTAACGTAATGTATATTATCGACAGAACTCTTGGGATTCAGTAATAAGTTCGGAGCAAAAGAACCACATCTCCGTCACCTTTATAACAAATCTGCCTTGTTCTGATACTATTCATGATATCGCCTATATGTATAAATGTATGGTACTTGACTGTATCTCTCATCAACTATGAAGTTAGCTCACTTACGCACACTAAATCCTATTGTCTCATCTATCCACTCATTCAAACGCTGCTTGATCCTAGGGTTTTTGTCTATAATAGAGGAGAATACACGGCCTTCATGGGAGATTGTTTAGATCTAAGTCAAACTGATACTGCCCTGCGACTTAAGAAAAGCGCATGGCAAGCGTGCGCACTTCGGTGTTGATGTACTGGATGATTAAACTGAATGTCACTCAAAGAAATTGTGTTTGATATTTTGAACACGTCATTCTATCGATGGTACAATTCAGATCAAACACTCTCACGAGTTTACTATTCCATTATTATCACTTTTTTAGGATGGAATCAAACATAATAAGCGTTTGTTTTTCGGCTTTATGTAAGCAGAACCACAAACCTTTATGCAGCAATGTTGTGTACCAAATTTTATATGGATTCATTCAGCAGTGTTCGAGTTCATAAGCCTTTTATGAGGTTTGTTGCAGATTTATTGTATAGATACTTACTCCCATTCAGTGATCGGTGAACACTTTATGTATCCAAGTGTAAGTTTTCTACCAAAATTCTCATCGTTGTCGTTTTGCTACGAACTATTCGAAACAGTATATTCATACTATACGATTTGACGATACATTCTGTAGTTTGAGCGTGGATGGAAGCAAATTACTGTTATCCACTAGCAAGTAAGACGAAAACTTTATTTTGTGGGTAACGATTAACATTTGCATTAGTAAAAGGCTTTTTGTTATGTCAGTCAAAGGTGTTTATATAATTCAGGATTGATATAAGATTAAAAATATTGCTAGAAGTAAGAGCATACATGTGATTTTAGTGTTGTTGCAATACAACAGCGTAACAAAGACCCATATTCACATGGCCCCTTACAACGGTGTCATTGTTCTTTTGTACAGTGGGGAAAAAAGTGTGATTAACCTGCAATGTTCGTGAACTGCTGTAGCATAATTATTATCTGACACACAACACTTGTATCTGCCAAGCAGAGATATGGTGCTTGTTGGAGGGGACAGGGGGAAAAAACGATGCACTCATTAACTGTTTGTGTGTGTATTATGTATTTGTGTGTGTATATGTAGGCGAATTTGTCTCTCTTTTTGTTGTTGTTGTTGTTGCTTAGATCCGATGGTGTCAGGACAGACATAGACTGCCGGCAACCCGGCTGATAGGTGACATGTCATCCTTGGGACAAAACATCGTATGTCTGAATGTTGCATTTTTCTGTAATACCAACATCAGTTGATCAGCAACAGGGCTATAGCAGTAGGATTTCGACTTGGGACAACTTCTGCTTTTGGCAAATAATTGATGATTAATTGAAAATGACAGAATAGATTAATGCTTAGTTGGTTCTGTGTCGCCAAAACAAAAGACAAAAAACAAAATAAAAACAAAAGAGAAAAAAAAAGAAAAACCCGAGCAGAAGGTATCAGAACAAAGAACAAATCGAACAAACAAACAAACAATCAAATAGTAATGTAATCCGGCTGTGTTGAAAACCACAAGTCTGAGAGGAAAACCCCAGAGAACATGCAGAAAAACTAAGTGATTAATATCCTTCAAAATGCTGAGTAACAAGAAGACTATCTCACAACAGATGCAGAAAAGCCATAGTAAAATGATCAGAATGTGCTGAAAAGTAAACCGTCTTGGAAGTTACGAAAGAATAAAGTTATCACGGACAGCCCAAAAAGGAGAAACCAATGATAAAAAATAGAATTAGGTTGCAATCGAAGAATGTTTGTAAATCATATAGATACATTTCTTGACATTATAAGTATATTGGTATGTTAGAATGCTTAAGAATAGTGCAGGATATTCAGTTATTGTACTTGTTGTGGTTGTATTATCTATATTGTTGCTGTGATTTTATCTGTGTTTGACTCCTATATTGCACAATGTACTAACAGCCTAAATTTTAAAGGGTAACATTAATTTGTTGGTACTAAAACCTTCTATGGTAAGATCGTATTGAATTAAGAAAAGAAGAAAGAAACGATTTCCACACTGTAGACTTTTTACATCTTTAGTGCTATATTTAGTTTAAGTCCTTCAGAGCAAATGTGCAGAGAGGGCGAGGGTTAAACATTCAGGCTGTCAGTCATCTTACTTTCCCTCGTCTCGTAAATGGAAATGGCGCCACTTTGCTCAAAGAGTTGGTTTTTATTTGAATGTCTGAGTCAGACAGACATGGCGTAATTATCACACCCTCAGTGTCACCTTTGTTGTTTTGTTTTTTTTTACACTAGCTTTGCGTAGTAAAAGAATACTGGGCAGGAAATTGTGATATTAATAAAATGAAATGTAAAATACATGGACTTAAAAAATATGATTATAATTTTGACAAACTGTTATAACATTTCGAAAAGAAGTTCGCATTTGTTGCATATAAGAACTAATAGTGAGCGTCACAAACGTCCTTTCTGCTATCAGCGGTAGGTTTCTCAAGTGAAGGCAATGGTTCTTGAGTCTGCCTTATTTGATGCTATGTGTGATATTATGTTCTGTAAGCATTTAATGAGTGTGAATTATCTTGCATATTTACTGTGTCTCATCAAGAGACTTTTGTGAATGGAATTTTCTTTTGAGGACAAAACCAGTTTATCTTAGCTCATATTTTTAAAACCAGAGTAATGTAAGTATCAATGGATGTGTTTCTGTTATAATATCTGCTCTCTGCTTTTGCAAACCGTGGGCTGGGAGAGGTTAGTATTATTGTACAAGTATCCAAAAGCCGACCTGATCAAGAACTTCCTTCATAAAATTTTAAATTTTAATTTCCTATCCAAATAACAGACAATAAAGTAACATTTTCTGTCTCGAATATAGCAACACCGTCCCTGTTTTGCTATCAAACACAGAACAATTTTGAATGTTCTCGTGAACAAAGACACATCTCTTGGTCAGAACAATCTTCGTAAGGCATTTTTGCCATCTGAAATTGATTTCATAGATAAGTCTGAGGAAAAATCAGAGTACAAAGGAGATTATTTTCCTTATAATTATAATTTTGTCAGGTTTTCCAGTATTTTAATAAAAGGACAAAAAATATTCCATCTTTGCAATACTTTTTTTTTCTTTCAATAGCTCTTAGCCTGGCACCGGGAAGGAACAAAACCAGCGAAAACATTTATCATGATGCACAGTCGCTCTGGCAATACACATTATAATCCAAAATAACTTTGACCAATACTTATGTCCACGATATATAAGACGTTTTAGGGAAAGGTAGATTTTAGAAGACAGGAAAAGACAATCTGAAGAAGAAAACAACATAGAAAGATGATACATTGAGGCGGTTAGGGTGACGGTTTTGTGAAGCTTTTCAACCTCCTGTCGTAGTGGTTATCTCAGTTGTACAAAAACGTACAAAAATAATAAGTTTGCGAGCTCAAAATGCTCTGTCACTTTTTAATGGAGGCAAATTGTGTGATTTGGACTTCAAGAATGAGGACAGAAATAGAAACACTGAGTCCGCTCATTCATCTTTGGCTGAGCTGACTTCTGAGTACTGAAATGGCTAAATGCATCCTGCGATGAGCAGCCACTAATACATCTTCCAGGCTAAGTGACTTTGCCACCTCCTAATGGATTGGGCATTTGGCTGTGAATATCAGGAACTCGGCAGAACAGCTTTTACTGTCTGCTTGCGTTTCGGTAGTGAAATCGCTGTGCGCTTCCTGTCACGAGAGAGAGGGCAAGAAAGAAATGGAGACAGGTAAAGAAGTAGACTGAGAGAGAGAGAGAAAGAGAAATAGGAAAAAAAGATTGAGAAACCAGGAGAATGGACGAATGAGTGGTTCAATGAATGAGTGAATGAGTAGTGATTCAGTGAGTAAATGAGAGAGTGAGTAAGTGAGTGAGTGAGTGAGTGAGTGAGTGAGTGTAAATGAGTGAGTGAGTGAGTGTAAATGAGTGAGTGAGTGAGTGAGTGAGTGAATTAGTGAGTGTGTGAATGAGAGAGTGAGTGAATGGGTAAGTGAGTGACTGAATAAGTGAGTAAGTGAGATAGTAAATCACTACATGAGTGGGAGAGTAAATAAGTGAATGTCTGAGTGAGTGAATGAGAGACTGGGTGAATGCGTGAGTGAGTTATAAAGTGAGAAAAATAAAATATTTGTGAATGTCGTCAACGATAGAGAGTGAAAGATGAAAGAAGATCCAAATTAGACTATGTACAGTTTACTTTCTTTTAGCCACACAGTCAGACAACTTTCCCTTTTTCCCTTGGCATTACAGTCAGTATACATTAAGTTTCATCTATAAAATCGGAAGACCTTCTATACGCACGACTACAAACCAAACACAATAAAAGTGCATTGGAAGTGCAACCTGGACGGCTACAGTTGGGTAATCACACGACTAGCATTGGACAAGACGGTAATGAGGTCTTTAAATAGAATTGAGACCGACTTCACTGGCAGGAATGTGGCACGGGGAGATAAGCACCAGATGGCCAGGAAGACTGGAAGGCAAGTCCAGAGTTATCGGTCTTGGAAGCAGATTATCATTATAAATGTTTTAACCGTTTACACACCGGAGCATGGCTCTCACTATTTTGGAGATGCCCCAGTTCAATGCTCAGCTTGTTTCTTGATAGAAGTAAAACTGTGAAGGATATCACACTCCAGAGGTTTACGACATCAAACATTTACATACTGCAGAATTTCTTCATTTTCAAATGTTTTTGCTTCTTTGCTTATTTGTTTTGTTTGTCTCGTTTTGTTTCAGAGTTTGTTTATAATTGGGTGAAAGAAAAACGAGGGTATTAGATATCGGCTAGAAGGTTTATAAACTTCAATATTTACTAATTTAAACATTTACATGCTGTAGCTTGACTCTCATTGTTCGGATATCCAGATCATTTTCTTTTTTGCTTTAAAATTCGGCTCGTTCATTGAGAGCGTTAAAAATATAATGCATATCATCCAGAAAGTTCATACATATATAACTTTACGAAATTCTGGAACAAATAGAATTTTTGCCTTATGGCTGTTGTGAGTTAAAAATAGATCAAGCCATGAAGACTTTAAGTTCCAAATTTCTAGCTGCAAGAACTTCAGAGTCAAAGCATCAAGATTTACATCAGCAATTGTTCGATCAAAGGGGTGGGGGCTGATGAGCAGCTATTAGGAAAATTTATCCAAAGTATTCTTCCCAATTTACCCTGCTAATACATTCCCCTGAAAAACCTCGAGTAACCATTCAATTGACTTTTTATCGATTTTATTTTAGTTTTGTTGTGGTAAATACATTCTCTATACCGCGAACGTAAGAAAAAAGAAACCAAATAAATTGGTTAAAAAATATAAGCATAATGAAGTTTTCATTTGAGACAAAATGGTTCAGAGAGGTGTGCAGAAGTTTAAAGGAATTCGCCCATTTCATAGCAAAGTTGTTACACAAAAATCAAACCATTGTTCAAACAGTTCCATAGTTCTCTTTTTTTGCGAAAAAAAATGGCTTTTGAAGCTATGCTTATTCTGAACATGATTGGTTTCTTGTAAAGCATGATATAAAAAATCACTTTGTCCCACGAAGATAATAATAATATGATTCATTTGTTATTACATTTGTATAAGACACCAGAACCACCCAGTTTTAGTATCTTTAAATCTACTCCAAAGATCTACAATGACCTCCCACATAGTCACATAGATCTATAGTCTGATAAACCACAAAGACAGTCTAAAAATAGTGGCTGTTGTTCCTTTATAGATAAGCATACGACAAGAAATTCGGGAATTATTCCAAAGATGTAGTAATCAATGAAAGTATATTGACCAAAGATTTGATTCGAAAATAATACCCCATAGTATGTCGTTTTTTTCTTTATCCTTTTCGTATCCTAGAATTCACGTACCATCCTTCCTTATAAATTGATTAAGCTTTCAATTACCCGAAATTCCAGCACATTATCTTCTCCAAAATAAGATTAAAACCTTACGGAACAGAACTTTCCAAGACAGGTGAAGCACTAAAAAATAATAAATAAATAAAAAACAAAAAGAAAAGATAAAAAAGCATATTTTTTCATCTCATACAGCTTTCATAAAAAGAATCATAGCTCTTTATACGATGCATGGATTTAACATTTTTTGAGAACGTTTTATTTGGCTTGAAAGGCCTGTTCAATGTCTAATGTATTATATCATTGCCATTTTATATAAATAGTATCCTTCCCCACTCCATCCACCCCGTCCCCTTATCTGTGTCCCTTTTACAATCCTATCCTCATGACAAAGAAATCGCTACTGCACGTCTAAAATTCGTTCACCTATTCCCCATGGTCTAAACTAAGGGAAGAGATTGCTAGTTAATGTAGTAAATGCCACTCCATGACAAGCTGCGCCAATGATGCAGGTCTCAGCCTTCCATTGCTTTCAGTTTTGGTAATCAAAGACCCAGGTCAATAGGACAAAATGGTCGAATCTGAACAGACAAGAGGGGATAGTCAACGGACGCGGTGGTTGACATGCGATAGACTTTTAATAAAGATATTCGATTCTATGCTCACCGACACCGAGACTTGTAGATAATGTAGAGCTTCACTGCTGTCTAATTTTTCATACAGCTGGAGTAAACTTGGATTTGTAGTTCTAGTTATTGCACATGGTCTTGTTGTTATTTTGTGGGCGTAAATTTTGTTACAACATTGAGGAATGCATCGATAAATCATTGTGCAGAGATAGAAACCCTCACATACAACAGACAGACAGACAAACAGACAGACAGACACAGTATATATACACTCATAACGTGGCATAGGAAGATGATCAGAGAATTGCTTTCATACATGACATTGTAATATAATGCCGCCCGAACTCATATTTCAGCGTGTACATATGACTGACAACTATCTCCAGGGAATAATTAAAACTTACTTACTCACACAGGTGGTTGTTGAACAAATATGCTTTTACCTAACGTTTAAATGACTCGAGACTTAATGCGAGGCTAATACATGCAGGCAACGAATTCCATTCTTTACAATTAGCCAAGCTTCTACAGGACGGATTTTGAACATGAGAATCCTTTCAGATTAAGTTACAGGCTAATAATGAGTTAACCATTTTTTTTTCTACAGGAAACGCCAGATACTGAGTGAACATCTTATTATTATTCATCTTCACTGACTCACAAGGACATGTATGGCACACTATGAGCATAGGGCCAATGTTAAGGACATCAGTAGTAGAATTTCTATGGCAGACCCTACTGTATATTTACCATAGTGGTCGAAAGTGAGGAAGGGAGGGGAGGGAAGGGAGCGGCAATGTCTGAACGGGGCGTGGAAATAGGTGGTAAAGACCATGGCACTTAACAACCAAAGGTCTCTGATCTCTACTCGCGCGGCTCTACCATCTTCCACCTTTAAAAAAAAAACTAAATCTCTCAATCTTGAGAAACTGGGATTATCATAAGTGGCTGACCCGTTTTTCAGTAAGAAGTATTTTAGTGTGTAGAAATATTTGGAATTTGGAAAATTTGCCCCATAGCTATGACACACTGCCTATTCCTCATCCGATTTTGAACTGCCAAGTGTTCTTCCACGTGTGTTATGTGCACATGGGACCTCTGAAATATATTTGCCGTTATCTGAGAAGGCTAGAAGTCGGGCTTCCTTAACAAAGAAGCCAGGGGATCATTGAATCACTGAAAAAAATGAAGGTTTCAATCTGCGTATCCTTTCCATCCCCTGATGGCAGGATCAGCCAGTCGAACCCGGGACTCACTGCATGAGTTTGTCACCAAGGACCAAACTCCAAATCACATCACCAGGGGGACATCATCCTCAGCTCCAGCTCCCAGCTAGGTGAAGGAGCTAACTCACTCATGACCAAACAAAGGTGAAATTGATATGCACGCTGTTTAGGGCAAACATTATCAGTTATGATTTGTTTTCTTTGGATCAACTAGTGTAAGGGAAGGGATACTTTTTTCCCTTGGTTTTCTCTCTTTTTTCTTTATAACGAGGGCTGTCCAGAAAGTAATCAGAAAATAGTCATGACTTTTTAAAAATCTATAAACGGTGCGCAACAGGAAATTTAAATCACTTTTTTGTGGCCAGATATCAGCATCAATGTTGAACACGTTCTATCGTTATGCAGAATGGTCAAAGCCAGAGGTAAGGGAGGCTATGCGATTTTTGCATGCAAGAGGAAAAAGTCCTCCCGAAATCTACAATGAAGTTGTTACCATATATGGTAAAAATGCAATGAGCAAAAGTAAAGTTATGTCTTTGATGTAGTTTCTTCAAGGCAGGCCGTGCCAGCCTGGAGGACAAATCCTGCTCTGGGCGCCTAAAATCTTCAAGACCGTTGATGAGCTCACTCAAGAATCGAGGCGATTGAAAGTTCGAGGCTTTGCTTCAGTTCTTGAAATTTCAAAGAGCATTGTTTATGAACTTATCTGTGTGGACTTGGGTTATCGGAAGGTTTCAGCTAGGTGGGTTCCATAACAGCTGACAGAAAATCATAAACTCCAGCGAGTCAACGTTTCAAAGAACCTTCTGGATCAGTACAGACGAAATACTGGTCGTGGTGAGAATCCTTTACCTGAAATGGGAGCTGGTGGGAACTTCCAAGGAAATCTTGAAGGATTCTCAAACATTTGATAACTGATGATGAGGCGTGGGGTGCATCATCCAAGGCCTGGAAGCGTCCGTCATTGCCGCCCACAAAAAAGTTCAAGGTGCAGCATTCGGGAACCCTCCCCCCCCCCCCCCCCACACACACACAAATATGCCTGCTGCGATCTGGCATGTTAAAGATGTTTCTCTGTTACTCACTTTGCTTCATGGACGATGCATTACTGCTGCTCGTTATTGTGAAACACTTGACCTTTTGAGAAAAGCTGTACAATGAAAGAGACCGGGACTTCTGAACAAGGGCATCGTTCTTCAGCATGACAACGGAACACCCCACAATCCAAATTGACAAGAGACTGGCTCCATCGCTATGGATAAAAGATTTTACGACATCCACGGAATAATCCCGACATGGCTCCATTATTATGGAGATTATCATCTGTTTGGGCCCCTCAAATGCCATCTTGGAGGGAAAAAGTTCGAATGTGTTGATGACCTCCCTGAAGAAGTGGCAGCTTGGTTCTGGTCGCAAATTTATTCAGGGAGGCTATCCGTTCTCTGGCTCAGCGCTGGCAAAAAGGTGTCGAACTCCAAGGAGACTACATTGCAAAATAGCCAAAGTGGCAGTAACTCTTGTGTGAGTTTCAGTTAGAACCAAATAAAACTTCACTTTTGTTAATTTTCTTGTTACTTTCTTGGCGGTCTTTGTACTAGCTTTCTGCGTCACCAATCTATCTATCTATCTATCTATCTATCTATCTATCTATCTATCTATCTATCTATCTATCTATCTATCTATC